>JAKSZP010015795.1:0-292742 GCA_022478985.1 Massospora cicadina
TAGCAGGTTTACATGCAGTGGTGAAAGCCTTCAATACGGGGGTGCAGCCCCAATGAAAGAAGATCTGGAGTAAGTCATACGCTTTATACAGTGTTCTGTTGAGGCTGAGATGGTGGTGCTTGTTCAGCTTCACATTGCCGAATCTTTCGGTATGAACGTGAGTTAAAGACTCCATCATGGAAGTCATATTAATCCATTGACTATCAAAAATTTGCTTATTTTCATCACCGTAATCGTAAGGAGGCTGATCGAAAACGTACTCGGGAGTGAAGCCAGCTGTACAAGGCGGTGGCTCTGAAGTTGTAAACGCCACGAAATCAATTCCCTCTTTAATCAATTGCTTTGCAGCTTCAATACTCCCTTTCACATAAGCCAACCCATTTAGCACAGGAACTTCTTCAGAATAAAAGTCCATAAGTCTAGAAAGACCTATGCTATTAATCCCATCACCAACTTTGCTGGCGTTTCCCATAGAAATTGCATATCGGCGTGGATCCAAAAAGCTAAGCCCAGATCGATTCTCATAACGGGTCATCGGCCTCATCTTAACAGATTTTGACTTTAAGGCAAGCTTCTCTACATGTCCCAACTCCACTTTAAATGGAATATGTGGTAGCCACTCTAATTCCTTGGGAAAATACTCATTCAGTTTGATTACGTCCGGCAAACTGATTCCTAGGAACGCATGGTTTGTACTTACGCCGAATATAAAGATCAGTTGAAAGTTAATCATCGAGCGTATGTTCTATCCTTCGCTCTATTCCATCTATTATATGGTATTCAATTCTGATTTTTTTGTCACAAGCTACATCTCAATGACTGGGATCAGCGGTTTCTTTCTTTGTCAGCCACAGTTTAGAATGACTTTTTTAGAAAAATTTATAGGGATAGTATTTCAAGTGTTAATCATTAGATACAGTATGCAAATATACTACATATACTTACTTAGCTTATCGACTTTTTAACTGGACTGCGTTTAGATCGCCTTCTAATTTTTAAACGTGGCAACTTAATCTATAATTCAGCTAAATCTATTATTACGCATTCTGTTTGTTCTGTAGGCTAATTAGATAATTGATTACATAAGACATGAATCCAAGATATATCTTCCACAACATTATATAGTTATATTTACAGTACTAATAACAATCAACTAAAAATAAAATATGATTACAATTAACATTAGTCAGTAAACTGCATTATGCCTTTTTCTAATAGTATACTTTTGCGTAGTAATAATTCAGTTTCACTAATTTTATAATACACCCTAGTGCCACAATGATTAGGCAATGTCGCAAAAGTAGTGTGCACAGGTTATTCTATGCGCGCCACTCAAACTGTTCCTCGTTTAAATCTCTTTCTGCAAGATAAGGACTCTCAACCACTCCCAAAGATTGTAAAAACCTATCTTTCCACTATTTAAGATGTCACAACAATTTTAATAAAGATCAAGTTTTTATTGCATCAATTTATCTAGTCTTTCTTTTATATACATATTTCGTAAACGTGTAGATTATCCATATAAGCCGCATAGTCCCTACACGGCATACAAGGAACAATAAAACTGATATCTCAAAATTCCAAGTTTAATGGTGCGCATAGCACCGGCTATTGCAAAGTTTCACACATTTTGGAATCTTTACAACTGCAACGGTTAAAAATGCTATAATAGGCTATTTTTAAGCTTAATCGGCTAAAACCTTCTAACCTCTAGACTTGCTGATAATATTTAATATATCTTAGCGCAAAAAATAGGATCTATCCTTAATGATTAATCAGGATAGGTTGGTTTTTAATTTTTAGTAGTGATTGTAGTCATATCTAGTACCTTAAAGATAAACTTCATTTAAACTTGAGCCTATTAACTTTGCGCATCTAAATCACTAATGATTCAAAATTGTATAATTTTATTGGTTCAATCTTTAATTTAATGCTAACTTAACACAAGAATATAGGTTTTTCTTTCTTGTTGCAATCACTTATTGCAACCAATTTGATTCAAGATTATTAAGTTTGATAATCTACATGAGGAGATGAGTGTGCACCCTATGTCAGGTAAAGGTTGGGCAAGCATGGTAAAGAGCACAGGGTCAGTTTTCACACAGTCCAAAGTTAGAAAATGCCCCAGTGACACCAGTGGCCAAAATAAAATTAAGAAAACAGCAGTGAGTATTTCACTGGAGATTTTAGCTTGGCAAGCAATATGTAACCAGTACATCAAAACTCCACACTCTCAGCCCCTGTCATCAGTGGAGCATGGGATTTGAGTTTTTCTGGATATTAATTTAACAGCACTTTATGAGAAGTTCTGTGGTGATGTGCACAAATATTTCCTAGCTGTAGTGTACATTGCACCGCATTCTATGACCTGAGGTTAGTTGGACCTAGGGTTTGAAACTGCACAAGCAGCGGATACCACTAGACAGGTACACATGATGGTTGATCTCCTGGATGGTCAATGAGTGGTTGAAACAAAGTACATGTGTTAGACCAAATCTAACCAAATTTTTGTCACTTTTGACTTTCTCCCCACTATGGTGAGTATGAAGTACTAGAGTGCTATCTCTTGGTTGAGCTTAAAAACTATAAGGAACTTTACTCTTATGAAATACAGTGCTTCATGCTTATGCTGGAGCTTACATGGGCAAAGCAATTTCAATGATCACCCCAACTGTGGTCATTGTGAAAAACTTAACTCAATTTCCAAACACTGCAGTTATCAATATTGACAGGCAGTACTCTTGCCTGTTCTGTATTACAGTGGATAGCACACCCCCTATCATCATCTATTGTGCTTTTGGCCATAAAGCATACACCTGTCCTTCCAGAGAGGGCATCACTCAGCATTAAATTCTCCCAGATGCAATGGGAAGCGCTTACTTCCATTCCAAACCTGCCATTGACACTGATGCTGTCTTCCCATGGGGTATGCAGGGGTATTATATTCAGGTTAAACCTGTTTCCCCAAAAGAGTGCAAGAAGGCCAAACAGCCCATAGAGAAGCAGCAAAGGCAGCAGCATCAGCAGCATCTGTGATCCCACCTGCCCAGACCCAGGCTGACATTAGATTATTCACAGCTGAAGCAGCTCACAATTTTATTCACCAATCAAATTGGCCCCCAACCTGTGGAATAACTGTTTGAGTCAGGTTCTCCCATAAAAGTTTACTGTGCACCAGTCAAAACTGATTCTCCCAACCCAACCCTCCCCAAGTTTTTATTGACCTCTGATGGTGTACCACAGGAGTACCTTAATATAAAAAGTTGACCAAAATTAAAAAACACCAAAACGGAAAAATCATCCAAAGTAAAGAAAACCACACTTAAGGACATATATCCAGTGGCACAGAACACACATAAAGCTGCCAAGGATTATACTGAAAAAGAGGTGAATAAAGGTCAAGGGACCCTTTCCATTACACCTAAGGTGCAATGGGGATCTCCTTCATAATAGGGATGTTGAACATTGCTGGACTCAAGGCCTCACCGTCATGGGCTAAAAAAGTGAGTTTTTTTAGCACTAGTGGTGCCCAACCCAAAAGGGGGAGCCACCACGCATCTTTATTTGCAAATGGGCCAAACAAAGGGATTATTAGAAATAAAAATTCCTAATATGGCAACCCAGCTAACAGCCTAGGAAGCCATATCAGAAGGTGAGAAAGCTTTGGGGAAACTTTTGTCTGGCACCCACTTTAGCTGGTGGACCATGCAGACAGCATTGGGGTGGGAGCATCAGTGACATGGGGCATAAGAAGGTATAGTTGTGTGGTTTCTTTGTTTATGAGGCCAGAGGCATCCATCGCCACAACATATTGAGCAAGTTGATGCTCAGCAAAAGTGATGAGATCTGGCGCGCAAGTGAAAGATTAGATGCACCAGTGGGTTTCCAGATAATTGGGATTAAAAAGAGAAGTTTTTTCCACATCAATACAATCTCAGCTCACACCAAAAGCAAGTTCCTCAATTTCATATTTTTCAACTTCCTCAAAATTATGGGGAAAATTGGGGATAGGTAGAAAACTGAGTTTTTTATGGATCAATTTACCTTTGGACATCCTGATTATTCATGAAACCCACTTTCCACATGGTACCAAGGTGTAAGTCTCGGGGAACGTTCTTTGGCTCTTGATCAGGCCATCTTCCCGTTCCTGAATAAAAAGACACCAAAGAGGATGGCGGTACCTCTCATCACTCAGGGCGACCTCGCTCACATAGTAGATGAGCGATGGGTAACAGCTCATCTGCTTCAAATCCCACCTCCAATACCCACACTTACCTTGGCAGAACTGTTGCAAGGAATTAGTGAAATCTGTGCTGAGATTACCAAATTGAAATTGGTTGGGTCTAATTTGGCTGGCAATCTGGCTGATGCCCAAAATTCAAATGACTGTAAAAGCATGAAGAATGAGATATTGGCTGGATCTCCTGACAGTTCCAATTCAATCTCCAAACCAGTTGAACAAATATTGGGTGATATCAATGAGGGTTCAAAGCCCTCAAATAGTAATTCAGGCGTTGCACCCAATGTGCTGCTGTTGATTGAACAAATGGTTAAATGACTGAGCGCAGGTGGGTTGGCTGTCCTGAACCCGTTCTCAACCAAATGGACCCATCCCTATAAGGGATGGCCTTGGGGGATTCCCATTGCCCATCGGGCCAAACACCGTCATGCTAATCATCAGAAATGTAGTTGAGCCCTGGTTTGGACGTTTGAGGTCGAACTGACAGAGACTCAGCCCACCACCGAATTTTGCAATGTCAGTTCCTAAAGAATAAACCCCCATTTCCAAACAATGCACCAGTCAGGCCAAATTTGTTGGGTCCCAACCCCATCCTGTCACTACCCAATTGAAAACTATTTAATCAGTTGCATGGTACTGAGAAAATTGTTGGTCAATTTTCTTACTTTCTTTTATCAATAAAATTTATTTAAAAATAAAAACGTTCTTTATTTTCCGTTCTAACTGCATCCCAGATGGCATTTCCCTAGTGTCCTGTCACCCCACACTCCGGGTGGGCTTTACCAATTCTTTTGGTCACCATGGCTCCCTCTATCATCTATTGGGCCCAGTGAGTCAGACACTTTTGGTCTTACAACCCCGCTCTTAGGAATTTCTGACAACAATACATGGGGATTTTATGGCCCTATGTACAACAATGGATAGAGAGAACCCATATCCCTATCGCCCCCAATGAGTTGGCCTCTCAAGCCAAGAATCTCGTTGAGACTGTCCGAGTAATCCCACCTCCTACAGTTAGAACCACTGAGTTGGGAATGGGTTCAGTGTGGTTTGCCGTTGGGACACTTCTTACCCTGTTGTTACACCACCACTTCGTGGTATCACATTTCCTGGCTCCATATCAAGTCATACAGTTGGCAATGCCTCTGGCATTCTGGTTTGCTTTTTGGGTGTTCACACATCCTGACTGGCAGGCCAGTCTAAACTTCTTCTTCTGTTTCCATGACACAAGGACACATGGGCAACCATGCTCCTCCCCTCTCTTTCTTTTTGGTTGCCACACTGTGGGGTGATTATATGTGTAGCCCATAGCAATTAAATTTATATCTAAGAATTTGTATCTCGATGGTCATGTGATGGTTGTGTCTTTTTCATAGGACAATGAAGTGCACTCTATAGTTAATGTTTATGCCCCTGACCTGTGAACAGGCTTGCTAGGATTTCTTCTCAGCCATAACTTCCTTCCCACTTCCACCTGATCCATTTGTAGTGGGTGACCTGAACTGCTGGGCCAACCTGTTCACCAACTGCTGGCCTTCAACGCCTACCCCACAGGGGCACATCAAAAACTGCGTCCTAAAAGCCACCTTGGGGCTTTTTGATACCCTCCCCAAACATGCGCCGTTGCTACCCAACATGTCTCATCCCCATGTGCACAACGGTCAGCTGAGGTCTATGTCCCGCATTGACCTCATTCTTTCCCATTGAATTTTTGCCCCCATATTTTGCACTTTACAACGACTAAAATTGACTTATAAGACCACAGGATGGTGTTGGTATCCTTTATTTTATCAAGCCCAGTGGCACAGGTGCCATTTGGTGCAAACTTCGCCTAACTGAAATCAAGTTGCCCATGTTTTCAGTATGGGTGGACACCAAAACTTTGGCGCCAGAGTTTACCACACCGTTCTGTGCTGATCCATTTTTACCTGGTCATCCTTCAAAGCAAACACCATCCTTTAGGCATGCCACATCTCATCAAGATACTCTTAGGCTGCCTCAGCAGTCATTAAGAGCACACTAGTGGAAGTGGACCACCTGAAGTCCAATGTCCCTGTGGCAGGGTACAGCCTGACTTGGGGTCATAACTGGGCAGAAGTGTCTGCTCATCTCAACGCACTGGTAAGACAACACAAAAATAGCATTTGTGTTCAGTACAAGGCAAAAAATATGATGGCAGGTGACACATGCTCTGTCTACTTTTTCCACAAATTCTTTGCACTGTGGCAGAGCTTGGCCTACACACAGGTGAGGTGGCCATACAACTCCGTCACAACTTTCCAACTGACATGGCAGTCAAAGTCTGAAACTTTTACTCCGAGTTGTATAAGTTCAAACCAGTTAAACCTGCCACAATGGTTGAGTTTCTCAACGGTGCACATATCCGCACCATTTCCTGCTACCTGAAGTTAATGAATTTATTTACTCGTGACAAACTCTGGTATGTCATTTGCAGTGCACCATATATGATGTTCTCAGGTCCAGATGGGATTCCATATTGAGTTCTACAAAAATTACTTTAATTTATTTTCTCCTCGCTAATGCTTGCCTCAATGAACAAATTTCTTTTATAAACGCTCCTCCTTCCTGGGGGCCAGGAGGCCTACATGATAACGCTGTATAAGAAAGGGGTAAGCTGGACTTGGAAAACTGGCGCCCCATATCACTTACTAATACAGATACTAAGTTGTTCACTAAAATTATGGACAACCGCCTAGAAGAAGTAGCCTCTGAAGTAATTTCCTCTGAGAAGTTTGTTTTTATCCCCAAATGGTCTATATGGGACAACATAAACACCATGGCCAATGTCTGCCAGTCTCCAGCTACTGGGACGCTTGTGTCTTTAGACCAACAAAAAGCTTATGACTGGGTCAACTGGGATTATCTCAAAGCATGCCTTCACAAATTACACCTCCCCCAGCTCATAAATTTGGTGATGTTGCTCATTGAATATGCCACAATGGCTGTGCGTGGCCCTGGCTTTCACATAGATGTAGTCCGCCCTCAAAGGGGCCTACACCAAGGGGACCCTCCTAGCCCACTCTTGTATAACTTCAGCCTTGACCCACTTCTTCAAGATGTGAATGCCCACCTTACTGGGGTCCATGTGCAAGGCCAAGCTCCTGTCAAGATGTTGGAGTTTGCTGATGATTGCGTGGTTGGGGTGTCTAACAATCATGATGCACGCGCACTTGATACTATCCAGGTGTACTCCAGGGTAAGTAATGTAGCTTTCAACGCCTTCAAAACCAAAATTGTTCTCCTTAGTCAGTATCAAGCCCGCTGGGCCCCACACCCCGTTTCCTACCTGCCTCATCAACTAGCGCACGGGATCACTTGCCCTGCCCACCCCACTTCACCCCCACTCATACTCCCCTTTGTGCCACGCCCCACCATTGGCCCTGTCTGCCATTTGGGGGTGTGGTTGGAGGCATGAGGGTACGCCTCATTGATGATGGTAAACCACATCCTATACAATGTCACAAAGCGCATCACCTCCATCAGAGCCCACCAGACTACCCTCACAGGCCAGGTTGTGCTTGCCAACTCTATGCTCCTGTCAAAATATGGTTTGTGGCACATGCCATCGCCTTTTCCCCCTCTTTCTTCACCTATTTCTCTGCCCTCCTACAAGGGTGGCTTTGGTTAGGCCTTTCCCTGTACATCTGGATGTCATGTTTGGCCCTCGCCATAGTGGTGGTATGGGCCTGCTCAACTATGAGGCCCATACCACCAAAATACTTGGCACCTGTATCGCTGCAGTCACCAACCCCACACTCTTAGACCAGCACTAATCACACGCGGCCCACTCCAATTTTTCCCACGTCCTTTGCCTCCATAATCCTACCAACCCCCATTCACTGCTAAACTAACTGGCCTCTCATCCCTCTGCTGTGGGCCCGCATGGGACGACGCCCCACTTCAAACGAATTTTACTCTTAATGCGGGGCGCTGAGTGGAGAATCAGCATCAGTGGCCATAACTCCCAGAGAGGTCGCCCTACTCCCCGTTTCAAGCAAAAAGTCTGTGAGAAAGTCGTTTTAAACAACATGGTACCCCAATGTCCCCCCATCTTTGCCCGTGTGGACTACCTTGACAAGCTTACATCCTGTACTCACTGGAGACCCACAAGGACAATTGTTGGTACACACACCATCCTCTGTTACAATCCCAGATTTGCGCCCATGTGTAAAGATTCCTGAGAAAGGTGTACTGGACTTCTGAGCGGTCCAGAGCCTCTCAGTCTTCATGCATTGTGTGTGGTCAATATAAATCATTAGTTCATTGTTTTAGAGATTGCCCTTTATCACAGGTGATCTGGAAGGATGTTATGCACCTCTTTTTCCAGGAGCAGTACAGACTTTCAGCCTGTATAGGAACATCTTCATCTTTTCCATGACCTTCTTTATTCACCCTCCTTCCCGCGCCCAAATTGTTGCAATAGCATTATGGACGATCTACACTATTGTCCTTGACGCACTTTCTGACAATACCCCCACCCTCTGTGAAGCTGTGCGTCACCTCCACTCTCACCTTATGGATCACTTCCAGGCTTGGTTGTTTGGCCACCTTCCATCCCGCCTCCGCCAGTTGGTGTCATCCTGGTTCCCCATCTGGTTCCTCTCATCTGACTCTTTCCTTCATTTGTGTTCAGTTTTGGCATACGCCTCATCTGAAACTCCCCTTTTTTCACTTGCGGTCCTGCTGGCAACAGGAGGTAGCTTCAGCTCCTCTGGGGTGCCCTTATGGTTTCTTGGTGTTCTGTTGTTGATGTTTATTATAAAAGTCCATCCCATGGTTGGCCTTCCCTGAATAAAATTTAAAAATTAACACAAGAATATACAAAAGATATGACTGCCACCATTCATATAAAGGAATCTAAAGCGTATGAGCAAAATGGTAGAATGATTATCTAAAATGGCACATTTTTGTACCAAGTTTATTTGTTGTATAAAATTACATTTCAATCTAAAATAATGTTGTATGCAGATATTAGATTACTAGATCACTTAATAACTATAGATAAAACAATTTAACCTATACTACCCCATAATCTCCTTAATGTTAGAATTTACTTTTACAAAAGTAAAACTCATTCCACTTTTAGGAATAGTAAAGATGATTTATACCAGATTGTCAATATATACCAGAACTAATAAGGCTTATAGTCTAATAAGAGTTATCATTTCTGATAAAGTAGCTTTTTGTTAATAAATTTGTCAATTATTAAGTATATATATTGGAATCCTGGTATTTCAGTTCTCACAGGTGCTTTTGGTGCAGGATTTCAACAATATTGTAGATACTAGAGTATCAAACTCTTGCCTCGCTTACTGAAAATTCCAGGGGGAAAATAACCACAAATGAAGCTTAGGTTTTAAAATAGTTTTATTAATCACAAAATTGAGGGTAAAAGTGATGCCCTATCAACATGCCAACTACTAATATTTAATGTAAGTCAGGGCAGAAAAAGGGTAGCATAATTTAGAATAAGTTATAAGGTCACTCAATTTTGGATAAATGATAACTCAGCCAATCAAGACTCTTGAGAATCTTTCTGACTTAACATAGTATCTGTTGTGGGCATTGAATCATCATCCAGGATGATTTAACCATTAGGTAACATTTTAATATAATTTTACCTAACAGCTATCTGGAAAAAAATTTTAGTTCAACAGATTACCAGTGTTCTTAGTGAAAGATTGTCTGGTAAAATATTTGCAAATCTCAGAACCCCCTTCAGGTCTATAAAGAGGGATGGCTTTCTCTTAGGAGTAGCTTTGATTTGACAGCAGTGCTTGTTTAGACTTTCCAGGGAGCTTACCTATTTTTCTGGAGGGTTGGAGGTTTAAGAGGCTTAAAATCTATTAATTTGCCTGGAGGAAAGGAGTAGAATTATTACTTTGACTTGAAGGATTACACCAAGGACTGAATATAGGATTTTTCATAAAAGTTAAACTATTTACAACCAGAATATTCTTAGCACATAGCTGAACACCTAATTGTCTGGTTTTACACCTTTTATAAATGTTGTAGAGAGAATAGGGGCACAAGAAACGTCTATGGACTCAGTTAATTGTAAACAAGAAGCGAGAGAGAGAGAGAGAGAGAGAGAGAGAGAGAGAGAGAGAGAGAGAGAGAGAGAGAGAGAGAGAGAGAGAGAGAGAGAGAGAGAGAGAGAGAGAGAGAGAGAGAGAGAGAGAGAGAGAGAGAGAGAGAGAGAGAGAGAGAGAGAGAGAGAGAGAGAGGGACTTGATAGATTATTCATCACCCTTATTGTAGGTGATACAAAAGGTCTTTCTTAAATGGAGCTAAGCTTCTCACTTCTGGCTGTAATGCAGTTATGATCATATAGTACTAAGTCTGATATTTGAAAGGTAGGCAAAGGTGGTTTGAGCTCATTAGCTGCCTGGATTATTTTATTACCCGTTTTTAGCTAGGTTAGCCATAGTTTCATATTTTAACTGAATGATATGTTGGGCTAACCTCTTCATGGCCTTATCAGGATCATCTTTCTTACCAGACAAGTCATCTTTAGGCAATAGAGCAGGTATCCCAGGCTCTTGACTATATAAAATGTGGAAGGGAGACATTTTGAGTATCCAGTGATAACTAATGTGATAAACTATAAGAGCACTAAGCAGAAATTGATCTCAGTGTAGAGGTTCAGAAGATGCCATTTACGTAGGATGGATACCAAGTTTCATTCACACTTTTGACAGTACTATTTTTAGTAGGGTTATAGGGGGCCAAAAATAGCAGTTGTGCCCCCATGGAGGTAGCTAGAATCTTGACTATCTCGAGTTGAAATTTTCCCATTGTTGCAGAGAATGACTTGGGGACATGCTTGGCGAGTGAAAATATTTTAATGAAGGAAAGTGTCGGTAGCTTATGCAGTTTGGGAAGTAAGAGCCAAAGTCTTGAACCATTTTGTAAAATGATCAATACCTACTAAGATATACTAATTCCTTTAGTAGTCCAAGGTAGAGGGCCAACCACATCTAGGCCTATTTTGTGGAAAGGCTGTTGAGGCGTAGTAGTATTGATACTTGATCTTAAAGCTAGATTGCTTATTAATGGATAGACAGGCATCCAGGTATTTTTAATGGATTCATGGTTACCTCCAGTAGTATAATTCTTTAACCCACTATAATGGCTTAATGACATGATTGAGGGTACAAATTGTAAGGACAAGGCTGGTTGTAAGGAGGCTAAAAAGGTCAAGTTGTAAGGCCTTCCTGACCTGAAAAAGCCATAGACCAACGCTGGGCACAGGCGAGAGATGACTAGGTTATTCCTGGGGATGTGCATGATGCTCAGCCCGGTGTTACAGTCATGGGGTTAAAGTGCACCTGCTACATTCTCAATGCTGACGGTTTGATTTGGTTACTTAAGGATAAGGGATTAAAAACTGTTCCGTTTATAAAATTGCTAAATTGTGACAAGTCAATTTGCAATATATAACTTGAGTTTAGACAATCTTGAGTTACAGGACCCTGGCTGATGGCAGCGTGCGCCTATTGGTTCGCCTAGGATTAGCACCATTTCACCAATTTGACAGTTCTTCCCCCAATGTTTAATTATGTTTCCGCAAGACCAACTTTCTTTGTTGATCATCTGGTTAACAAAGACCCCATTCGTGATATAATTTTAAGTGCACTTGTTTAGTTTTGTTGCTGACCTCTACCAGGTCCAATTTAGTCAGATGTTTTCCCTCCTTGCTTGAGGCTTTCTGTGCACCTCCTTCTGGGGGTGCTTTTTCTACCTTTTATTAATTGGTGGGTTTTGTAGCAGGGGGGTGGGCCCTCGCCCCCCACTTCTACTGGAACTGGAGCATTCTAGACACGCTCTTGACACCTACTCATATATATTTTTTACTCCGCCATGCTCCAGGATAGTATGAGCCTCAGGATCACAGGTACTTGCTCTGACGGTCTAGGATAGGGCAATAGACACTCCCCTTTTGTATAAACCCACTCTCCACCTTGGTGTTGTGGGAGTGTTGAGCTAACATCTTCTGGACGGGTTCATCCTCATCCTTCCAAGAATTGGGGGTCATCAGGGGGTCATATAACTTCTCAGACTCAATATTATCTAAGTTTAGGACAGGCAGCCAAAATTTTTTTATCAACATTTATGTGGCGAGCTCCAGCTCAGTGCTCGATGGTCATATAATAGTGCTAGAGCTTCAAGGCCCAACAAGCCAACTATCTAGTGAGATCTTTCATATTCTGTAACCACTTTAAAGAGGCGTGGTCTGTATCCACTTTAAATGAAGCCTCATAAAGAGGGCTGTAATATTTGACAGTGAGCAAGACAGCAAGGCACTCCTTTTCTGTGACGCTGTAGTTGCTTTCAGCCTTTGAAAGCATCTTGCTGAAGTAGGAAATAGGACGATCAACACCATGCTCATCCAATTGAGCCAGGATGGATTCAATGGCTTAGTCAGAGGCATCAATAAATATTTTGAAGAGTTTACCATAGTCTGGGAGACGAAAGATAGGCCTTTTCTACACCAAATATTTTAGCATCTCAAATGCGGGTCTTTGTTCAGCACTCTAATAGAAAGGAGTGCCTTTGGCCAAGATGTGTATTAGGGGCTCACTGAGCTTTGCGAACTTGGGGATGAATTAATGAATAAAATCCCAAATTCAGCGCACCAACCTCAGATTGCTTATCTTTAAAGGCTGACACGCTGCTCAGGGGATCTACTACGTGCAGATTAGGCACCAGACAACCTTTTCTAACATCACAACTGCTAATTTCTAAGCAACCTCTCCTCTGATGCTACCCCTTGGTGCATCAATTGCTTGGCTAACTTGCTTGCGCTCTTGTAAAACGTCTTGACACTTTTGACATTTTTGACATAAGTTGGCCTTTTTGACTTAACAGGAAACTTTCCAACCTCTTTCTTGGCGTTATCAGCACCAAGGTATCCTTGGCATAGTGTCTTCTTAAAATCAGGTTAATACCAGACTGGGTACTGGTGATTAATAATTTGATACAAAACAAGCTAAAGCAAATAAGTTAAATTTGAAATTCTGTAGAGAGGTTTTTTTATTAAGTTGAAATTGAACTATTTTATACTTCAGGGCCAAAATCAAGATGTAAATGAGAGGATATGTGAAAATATTTGGGATTTAGGGATAAAATTGTGGATTGCTTCAGGATCCCCTAGTTAGACGTTTTCAGACTGACTATTTTGACTCTTTACTCATTTAGACCAATTGCTAAATGTGAGAATTTCTTCTTGAAGTAGCCACCCTTGAATCTGGATGTTTATGGGCCTTTATACTGGGTCCCGCATATTGGTTTTTTTCTTTATTAGTGGTTTCTGATATTAATTGATTGTATAATTTGAAAATTCAAGTTTTGATGGCTAATGATGATGGCTCCTACAATGCACCTCACATTGTGACTTCAAGTCATTTTTGAAATTAGTTGTTAACTGTACTTGGTAATACTTAAGTTCAAATCCTCACCACATAGAACTTTGGGATATGATTTGCTCACCCCTTTTTTTAACACTAGTGGTGCCAAACCCAAAAGGGGGAGCCGCCATGCAACTTTATTTGCAAATGAGCCAAATAAAGGGATTATTAGAAAATAATATTTTTAATATAGCCCCTAAGTTATCAGCCTAGAAAGTCATATCAGAAGGTGAGGATGCTTGAGGGGAAGCTTTTGTGCAGCGACCGCTTTAGCTGGTGTACCATGGTGGATAGCATAGGGGTTGGGGCATCAGCGACATGAGGCATAAGGAGGTATAATTGGGGGTTTTCTTCATTAATGAGGCTGTCAGTGTCCATCGCCTCAATGTATTTAGCAAGTTGATTCTCAGAAAAAGTGATGAGAGCTGGCACACAAGTAAAATACTTGAAGCGCTGGTGGGTTTGGGGGTAATTGGGGTCGAGATTTTCTCACCCTTTCATCATCATCATCCAAATTTAAAATATTGTTAAACCCCAAAAGGTATAAGAGGAGATCAATTCTCATATGGAAAGTCAGCAGCGACATTGTCTTCATCTAAAATTTTTTCCAACTCAGCAGGGTGAAAATTCTTTCATGTAACATCATCCTGACTAGTCTAAAAACTATTTGCCCCATCATCTTTTATAAAAGAGGCTTGTACACCCCCATCCACGATGGCCTGGTCACCTGTACTGCCACTGGTTTGAGGGTGAATTGCACCCATTCCATCAGTCGATGCCTGACCAGATGCACCATTTACGCTTCATCTGTAACACCCATCATGCCCAGAAACACCTGGATATTGCTCAGGGTTTGAGGCGCATGAATTTTGGATATAGCTTTTTACCTTATCTTGTAAGGGTTGAATACCTTCTTGTGAGATGCCGTGGCCAAGGAAATCCAATCTTACTGGAAAAAAGTAAGTTTTGAGGGCTTTAGACTAATGTTGGATGCACGCAGAGTTGTAAACTTTCCTTTAGATAAGTGAGATGCTCATTGAAAGTTTTGGAAAAATCTGCAATATCATCAAGATAGCCATTCAAATAACTCAGATTAAGATCCTGTGAGATGTGATCCATTTCCCACTGAAAGGTTGCGGGCGCATTGCACAACCACTGAGTTAGCAAAGTCTGTTGAAACAGGTTTTTTCTGCTGATAAGAGCACATTTCTTTTGATCTTGAAAAGAAATGTTCATTTTCCAGTATCCGCTAGCAAAGTCCATACCAGAAAAGAACTCTTATCCAGAGAGTTAGGCTAGAGCGATGTTGATATGGGAGATAGGGTAATATCCTTTCTCATGAGGTTATTCTGTGGTAGTCCATAACTACCCAATGACTTTATTTTTTTTCTTTATAAGCAGAAAGGGGACTACGTAGGATTTTGGAAATCACCAGAAATTTAGCGTCCAGTAGTAGTTTAATCTCTATCATCTGTAGCTCCTCAATTTTTGTTTTATGATAGGGTAAAATTCAGATGGGACGGTCATCACCAACATCAATGGTGTGTCTCATCCTTCATTTGCCCATAATTGGTATCAAATTTGGAGAAGTTGCTATAGGCCTCCAACAAAGTGTGGACTTTGGTGAGCTCAGTTGGTATGGTTTATCAGAAATATGAATGTTAGGCAAAGTTCATAATAATTGGTCAGCAGGTGTAAGTCCTGGAGAACGTCTCCTGAGTGTTGATTGGGACATTTTACCATTTCCAAGCAAGAAGGTACCAAAGAGGATAACTGTACCTCTCGTCACTCAGGGCGATCTCGCCCACATGGTAGACGAGCGCTGGGTAATAGCTCTTCCACTTCAGATCCCTCCTCCGGTACCCACACTTACCTCAGCAGAACTGTTATGGGGAATTAGTGAAATCTGCACTGAGATCGCCAAAGTGAAATTGATCGGAACAACATTGAGTGGCAGTCAGGATTATGGTAAAATTTTGAATGTTTGAAAAGGAATGAAGACTGACCTATCAGCCAGAATGGCTGATGGTCTTGATTTGGTTAACACTACAATCAAAAAATCCCCCCTCCCAAAATCATTGGGGATCATCCCTGATGGGCAGGTAACAGCATCAGGCACCATTGATGGGGGTTTGAAGCTCCCTGCAAACAAATCAGGCGTTGCACCCAAAGCAACGATTCTGACTGAACAAATGGCCCAGCAACTGGGCATGGGCGGGTTGGACGTCCAAAACCCGTTCCCAACCAAATGGGCCCGCCCCTACGTGGGGTGGCCTTGGGGGATTCCCACTGCTCATCAGGCTAAACACTGTCACGCCAACTGTCAGAAACGTGTCCAAGCCTCAGTTAGAACGTTTGAGGTTGAACCAATAGTGACTCAGCCCGCCACTGAATCCTTCAATCTCAGTTCTCAGTTAACCTATCTGTTCCCCATTCCTGAACAATTTGCCAGTTAGGTCGAACTTGTGGGACCTAATCCTGGCTTGGTTCCTCTCTAAATCGCCAACTATTTAATCAGTTGCATCGCACTGAGAAAATTGTTGGTCAATTTTCTTTCCTAAATTTTCCATTAAAAACCTTTCCTAAAAAATCTAAGTTTTATGTTGAAAATAAACTGCCTTTTCTGCTGACCCTCACACTCCCCTTGGGGTTAATGGGCATACTCGTCTGGTATTGTATTATATTTTGGTATGAGATTCTGGTTCACCAGCAGTTATTGGGAAAATACCTTTCCAGTTCTATATCCGTCATACCAGCAGCAGTGCCTTTGGCATTCTGGTTCGCCGTTCAGGTGCTTTGGCACCTAGGCTGGCAGGCTGGTCTATCTTTACTTGCTGTTAGCCTGACATAATTGACCAACCATTATTTTTAACCATTTCCACCTTTCTCGTAGATATTGATGCAGCAATGGCCCCTCCTTTTCAACTGAACTAGATTGTAAAAAAGATTTTTCAGTCCACAATAGTCAGTTCCAGTCAAAACATCAAACCCATACCCCATAGTTGCTTCAGCTATTCTGCCTACATCAGTAGGATCTGACATCCTGACTTACAACAAGTTTACCCCCCACAAGGGCCCAGCGGTTTCTCCTGAACCCATTACCATCTCTTTGGTATTACTGGATTCATCCACAACTACCATTAAAGAGAACTCCGCTTACTTCTTAGTACCCATGAAGATTAGTGTTGGGTCCCATCACATCTCCTTCAAGGCCCTGGTGGACACTGGAGCTGCGGGTAATTTTGTGAGTGTCATACTGGCCCAGCAATTGGAACTTTCCCTGGATGCATGTCCTTCAGTGATGGTTGCATTGTCAGCATCCCAAATCTCATACCTGGTTCGCCGACCAGTTACATTTTCAATACACCAGTTCAGCTTCTGTTACCACTTTTCTGCTATACCAAACTTGATGTTTCCGGTGATCTTAGGAGTGGGATAGTGGCGCCAGCAACATGTTAAAATCCACCTGGAGTCTAACACGCTGTCGTTCATTAATGATCAACTGGAGGGTGAATTTCCCCTAATTGACACTCTTAAGAAAGCTCAAGGTCGCAGTTTTATCACGTCCCTCGTCTCTCCTACAGGCATATCATCCGATTTTCCAGAATGTTTAATGCGCTATCAAAGCATTTTTGATTCAGAAAAGGCGGATCATTTGCCTCCCCACACTAGATTTGATTGTGGATTTCATATGACAGTGGAGTGGGTGAATATCAACTGCCCATTGTATCCCCACACACCAGAGGATGAGGCTGCGCTCAACACTTGGTTGGATGATATGTTGAAAAAGGGTTGTTGTTCAAGGAGACCTCACCAGTCGCGTCTCACATCATCTTCACTAAAAAAGCCGATGGTTCCCTCCGCCCCTGTGTGGACAATGGACACATAAATAAAATCACAGTTTCTGATTACTACACCTTGCCTTTAGAACAGACAAAAAGACATGCAATCGCCAAATCTTGGGTGTTTTCCAAGCTGGATCTAATCAATGCTTTTAACCAAATTTGGTAATGAAAGGACAAGAATGGTTAACAGCAATCCGGATGAAGTGAGGCATTTTCCAATTTTGCATAATGCCCTTTGGGCTGTAGAATGCTCCTGTTATGTTCCAACATATGATTGACAATATACTGGGTGACCTCCAGTTTACCTGCGCAGTTGCATATATCGATGACATTCTGGTTCACTCCCCAACTCCTGAGCAACACGCTACTGATTTGGAAGCAGTGGTGGCCACCTTGCATAAGGCGGGCTTGTTCGTCAAGCCTTCTAAGTGCAAGTTCTATAAGGAGGAGGTTGCCTTCCTCAGGAACCTCATTCTTAAAGATGGTTACGTGATCCCACCCAATAAGCTGGATGATATCCAAGAATGGCCAACCCTGGCTACCCAGAAACAACTATGGACTTTCTTGGGAACCTTCATTTTCTTAAAAAAAATTTCCCTGGATCTTTCCCAACTTGCTGCCCCGCTCCACCCCCTTACAGGGAAAAAAGTAACATTCCGCTGGATGCCCAAATGACAACAGGCGTTCAAATTGATAGAAGATGTGCTCATATCTCCTTCCATTTTAAAGCACGATTATCCCACCAAGCTGTATATCGTTGCATGCAATGATTTGTCAGTAGCAGTGGGGGCAGTGTTGCTCCAGGAGCACAATGGCTTGGAACACCCGGTCAGCTACTTTTCTTGAAAGTTCACTTCTACAGAGCAGTCCTGGGCCATTTACGACAAGGAGTTGGCAGCCTTTGCATGGGCATTAACTCATTGGAGGTATCTGTTACAGGGTGCTCAACATGAGTTAACGGTCCACACGGACCACCAGGATCTCTTGTACTTTTGTAAACCCCAAAAATTGGCACATCGGCAAGCCCAAACCTATTGGAACTTGTGCAGTTTTAATTTCAGATACCAATTTGTTAAAGGTGCGCTCAACATGCTTCCTGATTTTCTCAGCTGCAGCCCCGCCCACTGTTCCGCAGATCTGGAGGAAGTGGATCTCCTTACCATGATTCCTGCTGCCCAAATCCTATCGATTGTCCCCCCTGTTGTTTCCTCCATCGCTCTGGCCCCCAACACTCTGTTAGTTGCTCAGGTCTTAGCCAGTCAAATGGCCTGCCCTGAGGGTGTGGAGTTGTTCAAGCAGTTATCCCACCAGAAGCATAAACATTCCCTATATTCATTGGAGGTTGGTCTTATTTTTTGGTCATGCGTTTGGGTCCCTCCCTCCTTCAAACCTGAGGTATTCCGCGCACATCACGATCCCCCCACAGTCAGCCATCCTGGTAATAAGAAATGCATCGACTTGATCAAATGGACCTACAATTGGGTGGGTTTGACAATAGAAGTTCCTGTCTGGATTGCCAACTGAGTTACTTGTGCTTAGGCTAAGTTAGACCGCTCTGGTAGAAACAGTCTCTTACACCCCTAACAGCAGGCGGAGGGTCCATGGATGTCAGTGTCCGTGGACTTTATTGGTGAACTCCCCTGCTCTAACAGGTTCACAGCAGTGATGGTGGTGGAGTATTGTTTCACTAAATTTCCCCTCTTTATTCCCTGCATTTCCACGATCACATCGGAGGAGACTGCCCATCTTTATTTCCATCATATTTTCTCAATGTTTGGTTTCCTACAGGATATTTTCAGCGACCATGGTTCCCAGTTCACGGCGTGGTTCTGGAGTGACTTCTAAAGCCTAGAAAAAACCCCCTGCTGTTCCACAACGTACAACCCCCAGTCCCATGGACAGAATGAGCGAGTTAACCAAGTACTCGAACAGTACCTGCATTGCTATGCTGCTGCTGCATAGGATACCTAAGCCAATAACCTTCCCCTCACTCAATTCGCTTATAACAATGGAACCCACGCGTCTACTGGGTTTTCGCCCTACAAAGTGACGTTGGGCTATAATCCTTCATTTTTGGTCGGCCCTTGCTTGTGACCTGAGGTCCAAGCCGCCGTGGATCACGCTGAACATATTAGGTAAACTCAATCCTTGAGCGGAAACACCTTACTAAAGCTATTGAAGACTACAGGTGGTTCGCGGATCATAAGCGGCTCCCAGGTCACAATAAATCAGTGGGCTCCTATGCTATGCTTGATACCTACCATTTATGAATTTGAGCTTCTTCCCAAGAATTTGTAATTTAGCATTCGGGTCCCCAATTGGTGGAAGAGGTCTTGGGTAACGGTTCTTATTGGTTGAAGCTCCCAACTCACTGGAAACAGCATCCCATCTTCCACATTTTCCAGCTGTCACCTTTCAAGGGTACGGTTCCCATCAAACCAGATCAATCACCATTAAGGGTGCAGAAGAAGCCGAGGTAGAGAATATCATGTCATCCCACAAGTCCCGATGGTCCATTCAATATCTAGTGGCTTGGAAAGGGTATCCTGAATATGAGAACAGTTGGTTTAAGGCGCGCGATTGTGTGAACTGTATGAAATTAGTTGATGCACTTCACAAATCCCACTCCAATGCTCCCCACCCTCCCCAAAAAGTCACGATGGTTATGGCAATCAAGTTACCCAAGGCGCACAAGAATGTGGCTCTTGTGAAGTTTCCTAGAGGTGGGGGCCTTCCCTTGGAAAAAGGAAAGGGTAATGTAAGTCCTGGAGAACATCCCCTGGGCGTTGATCAGGCCATTTTCCCATTTCTGAGCAAGAAGGTACCAAAGAGGATGGCTGTACCTCTTGTCACTCAGGGCGATCTCACCCACATGGTAGACAAGTGCTGGGTAACAGCTCTTCCACTTCAGATCCCTCCTCCAGTACCCACACTTACCTCAGTAGAACTGCTATGAGGAATTAGTGAAATCTGCGCTGAGCTTTCCAAAATGAAATTGATTGGAAAAACATCAAGTGGCAGTCAGGCCAATGTTCAAATTTTAAATATCAAAAAGGATTGAAGACTGACCTAAAGCTGGAATGTCTGATGGTCTTGATTTGGTTAACACTACAATCAAGAAAATCCCCCCTCCCAAAATCATTGGGGATCATCCCTGATGGGCAAGTAACAACATCAGGCACCATTGTTGGGGGTTCAAAGCTCCCTGCTGACAAATTGGGCATTGCACCCGAAGCAGCAATTCTGACCAAATGAACAGCCCAGCGACTGGGCATGGGTGGGTTAGATGTCCCAAACCCATTCCCAACCAAATAGGCCCGCCCCTATGTGAGGTGGCCTTGGGAGATTCCCGCTGCTCATCAGGATAAATGCTGTTGCATCGACTGTCAGAAATGTGTCCAAGCCTTGGTCAGGACAATCGAGGTCAAACCAATAGTGACTCAGCCCACCGCCATATTCTTCAATGTCAGTTCTCAGTTAACCTATCTGTTCCCCATTCCTGAACAATTCGCCAGTTAGGTTGAACTTGTGGGACCCAATCTCGGCTTAATTCCTCTCTAAATTGCCAACTATTTAATCAGTTGCATCGCACTGAGAAAATTGTTGGTTGATTTTCTTTCTTAAATTTTCCATTTAAAACATTTCTTAGAAAATCTAGTTTTTTATGTCGAAAAATAAACTGCCTTTTCTACCAACCCTCACACTCACCTCAGGGTTAATGGCTATACTTGTCTGGTATTGTATTGTGTGCCTGTATTAGATTCTGGTTAACTGGCAGTTATTGGGGAAATAAATTTCCAGTTCCATATCCGTCATACTAGCAGCAGTGCCTTTGGTATTCTGGTTTGCCGTTCAGGTGCTTTGGTACCTAGGATGGCAGGCCAGTCTAATTATTACTTTCTGTTTGCCTGTCAGCAGGTAAGCCCATATCAACATAGACCTGATACAGTGAAATTGTTTAATGTCTTCAATTGTTATCAGCAAGCCTTTTTCAATCTCCTGATGTTCCTTGACGATCATGTCCTTGCTGGTAAGATTCCCCATGTGGATTCTGATATGTTGTTGGTAGGTGGGGTCTAGTATGCCTGTCAATACATGAGGCTCTAATGGACTTACTCCATCAATTCTTATTAAGGGAAATATGCTAATGTGGGGATTTGCATGAAAATTTTGGTGTCAATAAAACTTTTGTTCATCAACCTTAACTAATACCTCCTCTGAAGCATAGTTAAGAATACTCAAGAGCATCCACAGATTTGGACAACTTCATCGTATCTTTGCCCCGCCAATGTATAATGTAAAGATAATGCAGAGGAGGGGTATTTAACTTAGCAAGAGTATTATTTTTATTAGGTTTATTAATGGTTCAACCAGGGGAATTTAATAGTTAAGCAGGGAGAGATATCCCTGTTTTCATGTTGATAATTATATTGTACTCTAGCATAAATGGGTACCAATAAGCATATAATACATATTATTAGCCTAGGCCAAAGCCGGGGCCAACAGGATAAGCTTCCAAAATCTAATTGTAGGATTATGCCCTAACAGCGTAAGTGCTATCTGGACTTGCAGTTCCAAACTTTTGGGCATATTCCAGGCCTGAGGCCAGATTGATCTTTATATTAAGTCTGGAGCAGATGACATTCACTATGGATCCAGTGTTAAGGATAGCCATGACCCATACTCTGTTGATGACAACCTCCACCTTGGTACAGTCCCACCAAAGTTAGGGGAGAGCTATGGCCTTAAGAAGGAAAGCGGAAGCAAGCCTTTGAGCAGTCTAAGGGTAATTTCTTTAATGGTTTGCACCATATGAACACGCTGAATAGAGCGGATCAGCGAGGCAAGGATCTGGTCAACATCACTGGTGGTATTGATAAACCTCAGAACACCTCAGCACTTGAAGGAGATAGGTTCCGCTGGGTATCACGGCCTATCTACTCTTCCAGGGTTCAACCAATATGATACACTCATTTTAACTGGAGTTCCTAGATTATAGTATCCAACGTCTTCATAAGCCCCCTTCAGATTAATCATCAGAGGGATTATCTATGCGTGTTGGAGGTTTTATAGGAGGGGGTGAGAAACAGGCCTTTCCTTGTCGCAGGGGCTATTCTTTTGGCGTTTAACTACCCTTTGGATTTTGGAGGAAGCATCTTAGCTTTAAAGACTTTGTTCTGCAATTAAGAGAAGATTTCGGTATGCGTGCAGCCTGAGACAATGTCTGGGAGGTGATAGCTGGTAGCTTGGAGGGATGTTATGGTGAAGCCCCGGTGATAAACCCCTTAGAAAAAAGTGAGGTGAAATAAAGTCACAGCTGATTTTACAGGACCAACTTGGGGTGCAGGTGAAGAAGAAGCACGAACTTGTCACCCATGGTGCAATCTTGCTAACCTCTCATGATGTAGTGAAGTCTATTAGGATCACCCCAAAGGAGCAGGCTTTAGTTAGTAACAAGCACAAGAGGGGCCAGAAGAGTCGTCATGGACTCCTTCTCCATGCAGCAGGGGAGAATTCCTCAATAAGTGATACTTGGGGTGTCTATACAGTTCCTAGGGTAGTCTTAGCTTCATGGAGATCTGCAACCACTAATAAAGCCTCCTTTATGTCATGACATACCGCAGGGATATTTTAACTGAGACAAAATGTCTGGTCAAAGAAGGGTAAGAGGCTAAGCCAGACAGAATAGCAGCAACAACGTCATCGAGAGATAGCATTTTTTTAAGTAATAGAGGCTGAGCTTCGCTGTAAACTGGTCAACAAAGGTGGCAACCAATTCTCCCTCTTGCATGCTTAGGCACATTAACGCCTGCGTTTTTCTTTGTAAACTCTTCTTTGAACCAGATTCCTCAATGAGCGCTTCCTTAACCTCTGACCAGGTATTAAGGGTGTCCAAATAAAAACCATCATTTATTGGGCTAAGAGGATTAGGAAAAGGAGGATGTACTTTATTTTTGGGTTCAGTCATCCCTTCAAACAGATTCGTAGGTGAAGAGAAAATGAGGCGATGCTACCCTCACCTGGGGTAAACTTATCTCAAAAGTTGGTTTTGAGATAGTAGGGGTGGCCCCATGAAGGTCTCAAGAAGGGCGCTGTTTGAGCAATTTAAGTTGAGATAAAGCCCTGGCTAGTTGCTTTTATAAGCAGCTAGTCTTGATTCAGATGCAGTGGGGAGTTTAGGGAGGTTACTTTCCCAAGTGTTCTCCATTTTTTGTAAAAAGATTGTGGTTTATTGGGCCCCTGTAGTGAGCACCAATTGCCAGAGTCCTGGCACTTTGGTGCTTTCAGGTGCTTTTAGCACAGGAGTTCAACAATATCGCGGATACTAGAGTATTAAACTATTACTACACTATCAAAAACTTCCGGGGAAAAATAACCAAAAATGAAGCTTAGTTTTTATAATAGTTTTTTAATTTAATTTATTGCGGGAAAGGCCAATTATGGGACGGACACTTCCGAATATGACTCAGATGAGACAAAATTTAGTACCAGGGGAGGCACCCCAGAGAAGCGATGCTATCTCTTGTTGCCAGCGGGAACGCCACTTATGGGAAGGGGGAGGGAACGTGTGTAGGGGGCGTAGCCACTATTGAGCACGTGTGGAGGAAGGGGTCTGATTTGATGAACCAGACTGGGAACCAGGAGGAGACCAGCTGCCGGCGACGTGGTGGGAGATATCCAAACATCCACGCTTGAAAGTGATCCACCAAATGAGACCGGAATCTGTGGACAGCTTCAGGGAGGGTGGGGATGGATCCGGCGATGGCATCCAAGACAATCGTGTGGATAGTCCACATGGCGATTGCAACCACCAGAGCGCGAAGGGAGGGTGGGAGGGTGGAGGCCATTGATGAAGCAAACATATCTCTTGACAGACTGAAGGGATGTGTTTGACCCTGGCCTAGCAGACGTTGGACTTCGCGCCATATTACTTTAGAGGTGGGGCACTTCTCCAGGCGGTGAAACAGCGTTCCATACTGGCCACACACGACACAGGTTGAGTGTAAAGCATTAGAGCGCTCAGCTGTACGATACACCCGCCTCAGGCAGCGCCACACATGGGAGCGGACTTGAGGCTGCAACAGAGGATGGTGTGCGTATTTCCAGATAGTCTTTTGGGTCTCAGTGGAATAAGGGATGTCCATCATGTCCAGGTAGTCCACCCTGGATAGGACTTGGGGTCGAATGGGGATCACGCCATCATGGATGGGTAGCCCCTGTACCTCTTGTGTGAACTGAGGAGAGGGGCGGCCTCTTCGGGTTGTATGTCCACTAATACGAATTCTCCACTCTGCACTTCGCATGGAGAGTAGGATTCGTTTGTAGTGGGTTTTGGTCCCTTGAGGACCTGTGGCTGATGAGTGTGATGCGAGGTATTCCATCAGGGAGTGGGGGTTTGATGGATTGTTGAGGCCCAAGGCTTGGGAGAAGTTGGAGTGGGCCGCACGGGACCAGTGTTGGGATGGGAGTGTAGGAGCAGTGACGGCCGCAATCCAGGTGCCTAGGATCTTGGCGGCATGGGCTTTGAAGTCAAGTAGGCCCATGCCACCATGATGATGAGGGCCAAACATGACCTCTAGCCGTACTGGTGGAGGGCGGCCTGACCAAAGCCAACCTTGTAGCAAAGCATACAGGGATTTGAAGAAGCTTGGGGAGAAGGGGATGGCGTGGGCTCTGAACCAGACTTTGGATAGGAGCATAGAGTTGGCTAGAACAACCCTGCCAGTGAGGGTAGTAGGATGGGCTCTGAGAGAGGCGATTTGCTTCGTCACGTTGTCCAGTATATGGCACTCCATTACTGCTGATGCATATCCTCCTGCCTCCAACCACACGCCCAGATGGCGTACCGGTCCTATGGTAGGTTGTGGCACAAGGGGAGCACCAGTGGAGCAGTGTGTTTTGAGTTAGTAAGGCGTGGACTTGGGCGAGCAGATGGGCTGGGTTGGGAACTACTTGCTGGGGCCCAGCAGTTCTGAAACCGACCAAGGAGGATGATTTCGGTTTTGGAGGCGTTCAGTGCCGCGTTGCTTACCCGGGAATATTCCTGGATGAGGGCTTCAAGCGCGCGTGCATCTTTGTTATTAGACACCCCCACCACACAATCATCTGCAAATGCCATCATCTTGACTGGGGTTTGGCCTGGCATATGGACCCCAGTGAGTTGGGGATTCACATTTCGCAGTAGTGGGTCAAGGCTGAAGTTGTATAAGAGTGGGCTTAGGGGGTCCCCTTGTCGCAGGCCCCTTTGAGGATGGACTACTTCCATTAGGAAACCTGGGCCGCGCACAGCCATTGTTGCAGATTCCGTGAGCAGCATCACCCAGTTAATGAAGCGGGGAGGTAGGCGGAATTGTTGGAGGCAGGCCCTAAGGTATTCCCAGTTTACTCTATCATAGGCCTTTTGTTGGTCCAAGAATACAAGTGCCCCAGAGGCTGTGGACTGACACACATTAGCCACAGAGTGCACGTTATCCCAAATTGACCTTCTGGGGATGAAACCGAAATGTTCTGGAGAGATGGTGGCAGATGCTACAGTCCCTAAATGGTTAGCCATGATTTTTGTTAAAATTTTGGTGTCTGTGTTTGTTAGAGAAATGGGGCGCCAGTTGGCTAAGTCTAGCCTATCCCATTTCTTGAAGAGTGTGAATGTAAAAGTTTCATGTCCTCCTGGTAGGAGGCGCATTTCCAACAGGCTTTGGTCGAGTGAGGCTAGCAGCAATGGGGATATATATTTAAAATATTTTTTGTAGAACTCATATGGAATGCCATCTGGGCCTGGGCATTTTTGGTTTGGCGCACCGCAAATGGTAGTCCATAATTTGTTCGGAGTAATTAAATTCATTATTTCCAGGTATCGGAAAATGGTGCGGATATGAGCTCTGTCAAGAAATTCTGCCATTTCGGCTGGCTGAATTGGTTCAGCTCGGTATAACTTGGAGTAATATCTTTGCGTTTTGATTGCCACTTCGGCCGGTGTGTCCATAATAGAATTATCCGATCTTTGCACCTGTGTGCAGGCCACACTCTGGCGTGGTGCAAAATTTTTTTGAAGAAGTATGCGGTGCACTTATCACCTTAAGTGATGCGTGTGGCCCTGTATTGGACACAAACCCAATGTTTGTGTTGCCTTTCAAGTGCGTTGAGGTGGGCTGCTGCCTCTGCCCACTTCTGGCCCCATGCAGGGCTATATCCTGAGGCTGGAATGTTGGACTCCAAGTGGGCCAATTCTGCCAACGCACACAATATAACCGCCGATGTGGCTCGTGAGCGTCTGGATGAGAGATGGTGATAGTGGCGGATGGTGTCTTCTTTAAAAGTTGCCCATGTGGAAATGGGGTCCACACAAAACGGTGCAACAAACAATTTTGCCAAAGTTGCCTCTTCCACCCACGAGGAAAATCCTGGTGATGCAAGCTCTGGGGGGCGGATTTTGCACCAATGTGGGGCCTTTGCAACTGTGACGGGTAAGTGGTATGTTATTGAGACCAGTTGGTGGTCAGAGAATTCCATTTTCATTGTTTTGAAGTGGGAGATGTGGGGTTGGAATTTCGCCGGTGCTAGAATAAGGTCAATGTGGGTCATGGACCTTAATTGGCTGTTGTGGACGTGGGGACGCGTCATGTTTTTGAGCCTTGGGGCATGTCGCAGCAGCGCATCCATTAACCCAAGGGTGGCTTTTAGAGCGCGTAGTTCTACGTGACCCTGTGGGGCGTGGGGTGAGGGCGGCCACCAGTCCATTGGTGAGGTTAGCCAACAGTTCATGTCACCAATCAGGAAAGAATTGGGGGTAGTGGGAGGGATTTGACCAACGAGAAAAATTCCTGACGCTCTTGTGCACCGTTTGGGGCATAAATGTTGACGATTGTGTGTGCAACATCAGCCCATGAGAAGGTGACAATGAGCACTCGGTCATTTAGGAATGTTTCTGAAGATGTAAATTTGAAAAAATTGTTTTTCTGAATTAGCACCCCACAGTGCTTCACCAAAAGGATAGGGATAGTAGGAGCATTGTTTTCCAAGCTTCCTCGGAACCTCGTGGACAGTGGGTTTCCTGGATGGCCAGGATATCCATGGGTAAATTATTTTGTAAAAAACTCAGTTTCCTAGCCTGGGATGGGGAGGCCTTGAGTCCGGCGATATTCAGCATCCCTAGAGTGAAGGTTTCCCCCATCGCACCTTAGGTGTGAGGGGGTGGGCCCCTGGCCCACCAGCCTCTTCCAGGTCCCCACGGGCTTTCACAGCAGTGCGGGTATTAGCAGCAATGCTATCAGGGTTTTTGTTAATTTTTGTGGAAAGAGTCGCATTGGCTTTGGCCTTCACTTTTTGTTTTCCCAACGTTGGACAAATTTTTTGCGGTGCAGATAAGTTCGGTGCACCGTCGAGTGGGGCAAATTTTTTTTTTTTTTTTGGTTGGGATAGGTCCCAAGTTGGTTTCGCCCGGGGCTTGGGTGCAGCGATTGGGTGAGATCGAATCTCCCATCAGATCCTCGGATTGAGTGGCCTGTTCAGCTTGGGCCTCCCAATCTGATTGGGTGATGGATTCCCAAGTTGCTTCCGCCGCAAAGGTCTCCATGTCCTCCTGGCATTGTGAGTGTGGGATGGTGGTGGTGACCTTGGCCGCTTCCTTGGCCGCGGTCCTATGGGCCTGCTTGGCCTTCTTCCACTCCTGCGGGGAGATGGGCTTTACCAATAGGTAGCAGCCTTGTGCTCCCCACAGGAAAGCCTCTTTGGTGCTTGCGGTTGGTTCATAGTGCGCCTCTCCGCTGGCCATGGCCGCTGAGGGGTGCTCTTGGAATGTAACGCCCTCTTTGATGGGGCATGCATGTGCCTTATGGCCGAATGCATCACAGTGGGTGCAAATGGGGGTGCGCACTGTCCACGGTTACCCAGAATGGGTGGGTGGTATGCCCTGCGATGTCAATAAAGGTGGAGTGCGGGATCTGGGTTAGGTCCTTCGCGATCTTCTCAGTTGGGGTTAGAACTGCGATGGCTTTGCTGGTGCACAGGTGTGGCATCAGTGTGAAACGTTGCATTTTGAAAGATTGTATTTCGCCATATATGGCGAGACCATCTTTCAGGTGTTGCTCCAAAATGTCACATTTTACCGTAGTAGGCAAAAAGTCAAACGTGAGGAAAATTTGGTTTGATTTTGTCCATTTGGTGCATTTAGTTTCAATGACCCATTGCCCTTCAGGGAAATTGACCACTATGCGCACCGCTGCAGCCTCATCTGCTGCTATTTTGCTTTCAAAACCTAGGTCCAGCCAACCGCGTGACATGGAGTGAGGTGCAATGTACACTGCGGTCAGGAAAATTTTGTGTACATCTTCACAAAATTTTTCCCATAGGGCCATTTTTTGGATGTCCAGATACACACAGACTCCGAATTCCACTGATGAAAGTGGCTGGGAATGTGGCGTGTTGATGTACTGGTTGCATCGTGCTTGCCACGCGAGTATCTCTGGGGAAATTGTGACCACCGGTTTTTTTAGATTTTTTTCTATTCTGCCGGATTCTCGGGGCATTTTCGAATGTTAGAGGCCGCAGGCCTTCCGCCTGCTCCTCTTGCCTTGCTTGCCCAACTGCTCCCAGACATGGGCGCAGACTAATCCCCTCTATGAGATTATCATACTAGATTTAATCTTGAATTGAATGGGTTGCAAAAGTATTTGCAATGAGAAAGAAAAGTCAGTTTTTATAATAGTTTTAATAATCACAAAATAGGGGTAAAAGCGATCCCTGATTATCATGTTGACTCCTCTTATTTAAGGTAAGTTGGGATAAAAATGAGAAGGGCGGTGGAATTCAAATTGGTGAAAGGTCACTTGATTTATATAAATGATTATTCAGCTAATTAAGACTATTGTAATCTTTCTGCCTTGACACGGCTTCTTTTGTTGGCGTTGATCATCAGCTGGGATGACGTAACCATGGAGTAATATTTTAATATAGTTTTGCCAATCAGCCATCTGGAAATAAATTAAGTTGAGCAGATTACTGGTGTTCTTAGCGAGTGATTGGCTAGTAAAATATCTGCACTCCCAGAACCCCCTCCAGAGCTATGAATAGGGGTGGCTTTCTCTTAGGCGGTAGCATTGAATTGACAGAAGTGCTTGGCTGGATTTCCAAGGGAGTTGGCCTATTTTTCTGGAGGGTTGGATGAGTTGGAGGCTTAAAATAAAAGGTATTCAGACAGAAATTAGGGTTAAAGTATTACTCTAACTTGAATTTTTCCGCCAAGAATTAAACTGAGGATTTTTTATAACAGTTAAACTATTCACCAC
This sequence comes from Massospora cicadina, assembly GCA_022478985.1. NCBI lineage: Eukaryota > Fungi > Entomophthoromycota > Entomophthoromycetes > Entomophthorales > Entomophthoraceae > Massospora > Massospora cicadina. The sequence goes on from JAKSZP010015795.1 coordinate 29,801, forward strand.
TGGAACATTCTTATCACATAGATGAACGTTTAAATGTCCAACAATATAAACTAAATAAAGACTCCACTTAATTATATAAGAAGATTACAATCCAAGGTAGTTAGAAGCATATCGTTAAGTATAAATATCATGCAGATATAGAGTCAAGTTGAACACATTGGAGTTTGAAATAAAAAGATAATCCAATTCTATCCTGTATGCTCACAGTGATAGTTACATCAATCACATCTAAAAAGTTGGTTATTATGGATGAATAATTTTGAAGTGTCAAGATAGTTTTTATGTATGTAAATCTAGTTGAATATAGTCCTTGTAGTGGACTTTCTGTTTTAAATTGTACCAGGATATCCTACTAAACCTATACATAAGTAATATATATTCCCTCATAAACTGGGTACTTTTTATAAAAGATGACTAATAGATAAAAAATAATGATCAAATTGAAATCCCTTAAATTTAAGTGTTCATGTAAAGCATTGTATAGATCATTCTATATAAAATTGATATATTGTACTTTAGCCTCTTGCCTACGAGGTAAGATATAATAACGCATGCTATAAATAACAACAAGGATTTATTTTCTGTTTTGCCAATTGTTGTACCAGGTCTCTCAAACATGATGTTTTTGTTTTGCCAATTGTTATACACATATCTCACATGGCATTGTAGTTTAATGGATTAAGGGCAAAAGAGTGTTGAAATATTGGTTTTGAACAACCATATAGCATTAATTTTAGTAGTACCCTGATGTTCTATAGATCTCAAATTCTGCCTTGCCCGTGTCTCTTAGATACATTACCTGATACTAACTCGACATACTTCCTGTATCTCTCAGTATATTGATTCCTATCAATCTGCTGTCAGACACTCCACTAATATCCACCAATTGAATTTATTAAAAAGCACAAATCAAATTGCTGCATCATCTTTAATTTTAATAGATCAATTCCTGTCAATTTGCTGGACATTTGTCACCACAATCCTTTTCTATTCCCTCAATTGATACCCATCAAAATTGGTTTGTAAGATATTGGATAATTGTCAAGTTATTTCCTGCCACAAATCTAAGTTTTACTACAATAAAACTCTGGTATTGGTTTTAACATTAATTGAGATATATCTATTTATTCAAGGCAAGCTGACCAGGGGACAGACATTACCAAAACTAAAACTAATTAAAAAATAAAATAACTACTTGATTCAAACAAAACGCCCTAATGAGTGGATTGAGTGAAACAAATCAAAAAACAACCAACCAGGTGGACAGCGGAAACCGCTTATCCCTCCATGGCAGAAGGGGAGGGGGGGGTTGGGGGGCTCATCTTCAGCAGCAGCTTCTTCCTCCCATAGTAGAGTGCATGTCACAGCTGACAGTAATGGCGTTAGGGCATCTGCAGCATGGGGTTCAATATCTCAGATAATTGGGATTTCATGGAAATTGTCAACTAGATAAATGGCACTGAGATATTTGATTAAAGCTTTTTCAGCTTTAATGCGGGCGTCTGGGAGTTTAACAAATGTGGCAATGTTGGTTTAGGTTATTTTTGCTTTTTGGATTCCGTGCTATAGTTGCCACGTTCTGGATAGTATCAATACGTTTTTGTGTAGCTGGTTCACTGTGATTTTACTTTTTGGGATTAAGGTTGCGGGGCTAACAAAAGGTAGTATTCCTCCTGTGAGCATCGCTACTGATTTAGTGACAGCTTTATGAAGGGGATGACAATCTGGTGTTGCAGTTGCTTAGACTGCAAGTTGGTGATCACTGTAAAATGATTTGGCATTTGGTTGTGGGGTATATAGTTAAGGGGGTATTTAGCATCTCGTTCTGCATTAACAAACTGCTCAATTTGAAGTGATGGTTCTTCAATGAACTTATCTGATTCATTGATTTCAGCCAATAGTTCCCATGGGTTTTGGTTAAATTGGATTGGGGAATTGGCATATGGTTAAGGTTTGGTTGATTCAATTGAGGAAGCATGGGATCAAACTGGGATCCAATCCAATGCTTGATTGGGGGAATTATTTGTGGCATTGGGGAGAGGAGGAGGCTGATTGGTGGCTGCAGGTGCAGCTGCAGCAACTGGCTTTGGGGGAGGGGAGGTAGAATTGTGCCCCATACTGGAACTTGTACAGTGTGGGTGGCAGATTGAAGGTCAGCGGACAAATTGTCTGATCCGTCAGAAGTGGCTAAGGAGGGGCACTTGCGTTTCAAGTGGTCCAACTCAAAAGATGATGGACAGATCGTCCACCCACCTTTGACGTGGGCCTAAAGCGGATGGTCAGGCGCTGAGGGAATAACGGTGGGATGGGGAATTGGCACAGCAATTTTACTAAATTCAGGGCTGATTGTGGCATATGCCTGAGGCCCAGCAAGTTGTGTGGCCCCATTTGGGACCACAAATTGTAAGATGGGGTTAAAGCCATAGGATGCCAGACCTGTCCATCAGCTCCTGGTGGAGCACTTCAGGGGGGAGGTGGGTGGGCAAACTAGCAAACTGAACCACCAAGGTGGTGTCCGCTAGGAGCTGAGTCCAAGTTGTGGGGAGAGGGGTGCCCTAGAATACCAGGGGCGCAGTTGCTGCAGTGGCAGCGTCAGCTTCGCAGGTGAAGCCAAGGTCAAAATACCCCTTGTAGAGGTGGAAATCTATAAATCCGGCGGGTGTCATCACCACCTGTGCCATTTTGATAATGGCTTGGTCGTAGTATTGGAATAGTTTTCCATATTTGACCCTTAGGCGATAGTGCATGTTGCTCTGGGGGAGCACTAGGGGGCAGTGAGGTACCACTTGGGTCTGAGCAAGGTGGGCGTCAAGGTCCTTGGGTAGAACGAATTGTCCCATGGGTTTAAAATGACTGGGTGAACCGGTTCTAGTGCATTTTCCTGCTGGATGGAAAATTGTGGGGGGCATTTCGCTGCTGCCCCATGCTGGAGCAGCCAGTGGAGAATCTGAGGGCATCAGAGCAAAATTACAACAGGCGAATTCAATTTGTTTTATCAATTTTGTGTAATTTTGCTCAGATAGTTACGCCAAGTGGAAAACGAGTTTTTCTGAGATACATCATATAAAATTAAACTTTTTCAAGGTACGCCAACCAAGGGATGGACATTACCAATACTCAATGGGCAAAAGAACCAAATGAAAGAACAAATGGATCAAAAACCAAAAACCAGAATACCAAAACAAAACAAAACCTCCAACCATACAAGGAGTGGAATAATGCCAACCCATCATGGCAAAGAGTGAGGGGTGTCAGGCAGCTCTTCTACAGACATATTCTGCTGGGAAGCATCATTGAAGTTGTAGAAACTGACAATAAGTGGAGAGCCAGGGTGTGGAGCATCAGCGTGGTTGGGTGGAGGTGGACGAAAATTTGGTTAACTTCCTCAGGATCAGCTTGGAAGACAGCTTCAACTAATTTTGCTTTATGATGTTCAGCTTAAATGCAGGCTTAGGGAAGTTGGGAAAAATTGGTGATACTTTGGTGGGTAATTTTAGCAGATGGGTTGAAATCTGCTAGTTTTGCTACATAAATGACAGAGTCTTTGGCATCAACCAACAACTTGGTGATTTCGTCCTTTGCTGCTTTGGGGAAATCAGGGGGAAATCGATTGTGCTCAGCCCTTGGTTATTTGGGAAACAGATTGGGCCACTGCTTTGCGTAGGTTTGGGCAATGAGGGTGAGGCCACCACTGCTAAGGCGAGCTGGTGGTCACTTTTTTAGGGGATGGCATTGAGTTTAGAGCGAATTGCTTAGGGGATGGGGATTTTTCAAAATCAGAATTGTAAAATTTGGCCCAAACACAATCAAGATGGCTAAGAGGTTCACCAGATTTCTCATTGGTGACAATATTACCTGATTCTTCAATCTCAGCCAATAAGTCTCATGGATTTTGGTTCCAAGAATAATGGATGGAGATTTTGGGTGGGCAGGAGTTGAATGTGCTGATTGGATGCAAATGGTGGTCCAGGCCTGACTATGATTGGTTTGGGTAAAATTGGGTGGGATAATGTGGGTGGGTGGAGGCCGATTTCCCACTCTAGTCCATCAAACGAAAATGTTGATTGGGAAGGACAATAAAACGCCCCATTTAGAATCTGCCAAATATGGCTCAGGGGCCACACCAGAGGAAGTGGCTTGGGGGCAGGATTTTTTTGAATGGTCAAGTTCAAAACAGATGGGACAAATTTGATGACCATTATCCACCTGAGCCTAAAAGAAATGCTCAGGCGCTGCTGTGATATGAGCATGGGGGGATTTGTTGGGCTATGGCAGAGTGGTGTGGGACTATGGTGGCAGTGGCGTGAGATGCCACAAGGCGCTCTGCACCAGAAGGAATGGCAAAGACAAGGTTGGGCTGTGTCCCATGAGCTAGAAGACTTGCCATCAACTGATCATATAATATCTGGGGTGAGAGGTGAGATGGGAGGGATGTGAAGGATACCACCAATGTGGTGTCTGAAGGAAGACGATTTCAAGTGGTATTAATCTGAGTGTTTTTGTAAACTAGGGGAGTAGAAGCCGCTGCTGCAGCGTTCTCATCCATCTGGAAGCCAATATTAAAATAGCCCTTAAATGAGCAGAAATTGATAAAGCCAGCCAGTGCAAAGGCATCAGTGGCCAATTCAATTATTGCCTTGTCACATATGGGAACAAACGCCTGTAGTTGACTCATAAACAAAATTGGATATTGAAATGAGGGAGGGCGATAGTATGGGGGCGAGAAGGGTGGATGCGCGCCAGGTGGTGTGCTAAGTCCTGTGGGGGGACAAATGGCTGGAAGATGATATCTGACTATTTGACCCCATGTAAATGAATTTGCCCACAGGGTGGAAAATGCTAGGCGGTGGAGCACCGCTAACCCACATTAGAGCAGTAGGCGGTGGATCTGCGGACTTTTTTGGAAGATGGCATGGTCAGACAGCGGTGGAGAATTAAAGACTTTTTAAAATTCGCTCAAAGTGAGATCAAGTGGAAAGGAGATAAATCATATATGACCCAATGGTTACTATTCAAATTTTTGTTTTGATGAATCAGTTTTCCTTTAAAAACATTACTTTACTATAGTCAATGATTTTTATCATGAAAGATTTTATTTTTGAATGAAGTGGTTTGATTATAAATATTGTTCATTAGTATAAATTTAGGATTGTTTTTACTGGAAAATTTACCTTTTATCTGTTAGAATCTTTGAGTGTAGATTTTCTATACCTAAAAACTAGTTTATCTTACTAAATTGATTTTATAGAGTAAGCTGATATGATTTTACTGGGTAACGTAAGCCTAGGGAGCAACCCCTGTGGCTTAATTGAGAAGAATTTTTGTTTTGAACCAAGAAGGGGAGGAAGTCAGCGGCCATCCCTCTTGTCACCATGGGCAATTAAGCCCATGTGGTAGATGAGAGGCGGATGATGGAATACCCCTTGAAAATTGCGCCTTTCTCCTCTCTGCCAACGACCAATGAAATGGTACAGAAGATTTGGGGTGTGTGTTGGGAAGTGGCGGTGTCCATAGGCCATTTTCAGCAGAGGGGTGGCAGAGATTCTCCTCAACCAGAGGCTGCCTCTGCTGGTTCAAAATCCGTTGATAAATCTAGGTCAATATTTTAAATAAATTAATTGAATTAATTTTGGGCTAAAAAACCCCAACTATATTCACTTTCATCGCCAGCAAAGATGAGCTCATTCCTTACAGGTACAGGTGCAATAAACCTTTCCATACTCAGTGGGACCACCCATATGTATCCTGGCTGTGGGTGCAACCTGCTGTCTGCTAAAGGGGTCATCGTCATGCCAAGTGCAAACACAGTAAAAATTTTTTTTAATGGAATTCAATGCCAATTCAAAGGCCAGGTCAGATCTGATTTGGCATCAGTACCAATTTCAGGTGTCAATCCACCGCAGTCAAATTGCGTAACTTCCACAACAGTAAATGCAATTGTTTTTATTAATTTTGTGAGCTTATAAGGCAGCGGGCCCAAACAGGTTCTTCTATCGCCTCATTTTTTTCCTTTTCTGCCTTTTGAATTTATTGTGAGGCAGGCCGACCATGGGACAGACACTTCCAAATTTGACCCAAAAGAGACAAAACTTAGTAACAGGGAAGGCACCCCAGAGAAGCGATGCTATCTCTTGTTGCCAGCGGGAACGCCACTTATGGGGAGGGGGAGGGAACGTGTGATGGGCTGTAGCCACAATTAAACACGTGTGGAGGAAAGGGTCTGATTTGGTGAACCAAACTGGGAACCAGAAGGAGACCAGCTGTCGGTGACATGGTGGGAGGTATCCAAACATCCACGCCTGAAAGTGGTCCACCAAATGAGACCAGAATTTGTGGACAGCTTTAGGGAGGGTGGTAATGGAGCCAGCAATGGCATCCAAGACAATTGTGTGGATAGTCCACATGGCGATTGCAACCACCAGAGCACGGAGGGAGGGTGGAAGGGGGAGGCCATTGATAAAGCAAACATATCTCTTGACAGACTGAAGGGATGCATTTGATCCTGGCCCAGCAGACATTGAACTTCGCACCATATCACTTTAGAGGTGGGGCACTTCTCCAGGCGGTGGAACAGCATTCCATACTGGCCACACATGATACAGGATGTTTGTAAAGCATTAGAGCACTCAGCTGTATGATACACCCGCCTCAGGCAGCTCCACACATGGGAACGGATTTGAGGCTGCAACAGAGGATGGTGTGCGTATTTCCAGATAGTTTTTTGGGTCTCAATGGAGTAAGGGATGTCAATCATGTCCAGGTAGTCCATTCTGGATAGAACATGGGGCTGTGTTGGGATCACGCCATCTTGGATGGGTAGCCCCTGTACCTCTTGTGTGAACTGAGGAGAGGGGCGGCCTCTCTGGGCTGTGTGTCCACTAATACGAATTCTACACTCAGCGCTCCGCATGGAGAGGAGGATTCATTTGTAGTGGGTTTTAATCCCGTGAGGACCTGTGGCCGATGGGTGTGAAGCCAGGTATTTAATCAGGGAGTGAGGGTTTGATGGATTATTAAGTCCCAGGGCACGGGAGAAGTTGGAGCAGGCCGTGTGGGACCAGTGTTGGGAGGGGAGCGAAGGGGCAGTGACGGCCACAATCCAGGCGCCCAGGATCTTGGCAGCATGGGCTTTGAAGTCAAGCAGGCCCAAGCCACCATGATGATGAGGGCCAAACATGACCTCTAGCCGTACTGGTGGTAGGCGGCCTGACCAAAGCCATCCTTGCAGCAGGGCATACAAGAATTTGAAAAAGCTTGGGGAGAAGGGGATGGCGTGGGCTCCAAACCAGACTTTGGAGAGGAGCATAGAGTTTGCTAAAACAACCCTGCCATTAAGGGAAGTAGGGTGGGCTCTGAGGGAGGCGATGCGTTTCGTCACATTGTCTAGAATATGACTTTCAATTACTGCTGATGCATACCCACCTGCCTCCACCCACATGCCCAGATGGCGGACCGGCCCTATGGTAGGGCGTGGCACGAAGGGGAGCACCAGTGGGGTGGTGTGGGGTGAGCTGGGAGGGCGAGCACGTGTGTGAGCAGATGGGTCGGGCTGGGCACTGGTCGCTGGGGCCCAACAGGTTTGATACCGACCAAAGAGGATGATTTTGGTTTTGGAAGCGTTAAGTGCAGCATTACTTACCCGGGAATACTCCTGGATGAGAGCTTTAAGTGTGCGTGCATCTTTATTATTAGACACCCCAATCACACAGTCGTCTGCAAACGCCATCATCTTGACTGGGGCTTGGCCTGGCACATGGACCCCAGTGAATTGGGCATTCACGTTTCGAAGTAGTGGGTCAAGGCTGAAGTTGTATAAGAGTGGGCTAAGGGGGTCCCTTTGTCGCAAGCCCCTTTGAAGGCGGACTACTTCCATTAGGAAGCCAGGGCCACATACTGCCATTGTTGCAGATTCCGTGAGCAGCATTACCCAGTTGATGAAGCGAGGGGGTAAGCGGAATTGATGGAGGCAGGCCCTAAGGTATTCCCATTTTACTCTATCATAGGCCTTTTGTTGGTCCAAGAATACAAGTGCCCCAGAGGCTGTGGACTGGCATGCGTTAGCCACAGAGCGCACGTTGTCCCAAATCAACCTTCTGGGTATGAAACCGAATTGTTATGGGGAGATGGTGGCAGATGCTACAGTCCCTAAACGGTTAGCCATGATTTTTGTTAAAATTTTTGTATCTGTGTTAGTTAAAGAAATGGGGCGCCAGTTGGCTAAGTCTAGCTTATCCCCTTTCTTGAAGAGTGTGACGGTGAAGGCCTCTTGTCCTCCTGGTAAAAGGAGCGTTTCCAGAAGGCTCTGGCTAAGTGAGGCAAGCAGTAGTGGGGATATGTATTTGAAGTACTTTTTATAGAATTCATATGGAATGCCATCTGGGCATGGGCATTTCCGGTTTGGTGCACCGTGGATGGCTGTCCATAATTTGTTCAGAGTAATTGAATTCATTATTTCTGGGTATCAGGAAATGGTGCAGATGTGGGTTCAGTTGAAAAATTCTGCCACTTTGGCCAGCTGAAATTGATCTATTGGTATAACTTGGAGTAATACTTTTGTGTTTTGATTGCCACTTTGGCTAGCATATCCGTGATGTAATCATCTGATCTTCACACCTGTGTGCAGGCCACGCTCTGGCATGGTGCAAATTTTTTAAAAAATATGTGGTGCACTTGTCGCCCTCTGTAATGCGTTTGGCCCTGTACTGAACACAAACCTGATGTTTGTGTTGCCTTTCGAGTGTGTTGAGGTGGGCGCTGCCTCTGCCCACTTCCGGCCCCATGCAGGGCTGTATCCTGTGGCTGGGATGTTGGATTCAAGGTGTGCCAACTCTGCCAGAGCGTGCGAGATGATGGCCAATGTGGCTCGTGAGCGTCAGGAGGAGAGGTGGCAAGAGTGGCAGATGGTATCCTTTTTGAAGGCTGCCCATGTGGAGATTGGGTCCGCGCAAAATGGTGTAACAAACTCTTTGCCAAAGTTGCTGATTCCACCCAAGTGGAAAATCCTGGCGACGCATTTTCAGGAGGACGGAGTTTGCACCAATTTGGGGCCTTAGCCACTGTGACAGGTAGGTGGTAGGTTATTGAGACCAGCCGGTGGTCGAGAATTCAATTTTCGTTGTTTGGAAGTGGGAAATGTGAGGTTGGAATTTCGCCGGCATAAGGATAAGGTCTATGTGGGTCATGGAACTTAATTGGCCGTTGTGGATGGGGGGCGCATCATGTTCTCGAGCAGTGGGGCTTGCTGCGACAGCGCATCCATTAGACCAAGGGTGGCCTTTAGAACGCCAAGTTCTACATGACCCTGGGGGGCGTGGGAGGAGGAAGGCCAACGGTCTGTTGGTGTGTTTAGCCAACAGTTCATATCGCTGACTATGAAAGGGTCTGGGGGTAATGGGAGGGATTTGACTGATGAGAAAAATTCCCGACGTTCTCATACACAGGTTGGGGCATAGATGTTGATGATAGCATGTGCCACATCAGCCCACGAGAAAGTGAAAACAAGGACTCAGCCATTAAGGAAGGGTTCTGATGATAAAAATTTGAAAACTGTTTTTTGAACTAGCACCCCACAGTTCTCTGACCAAAAGGATAGAGATGGGAGGAGCATGGTTTTCCAAGCATCCTTGGAACCTTGCAGACAGTAGGACTCCTGGATGGCCAGGATATCCACAGGTAAATTTTTGTAAAAAACTCAGTTTCCTAGCCCAGGACAGCGAGGCCTTGAGTCCGGCAATATTCAACATCCCTAAAGTGAAGGTTTCCCCCATCACACCTTAGGTGCGAGGGGGTGGGCACCCAGGCCCACTAGCCTCCTCTAGATCCCCACGGGCCTTCATGGCAGCATGGGTGTTTGCAGCAACACTATTGGTATTTTTGTTGATTTTAGCAGAAAGGTTCGCGTTGGCTTTTGCCTTTGCTTTTTGTTTCCCCAACGTTGAACAAATCTTTTGTGGTGCAGATGAGTTTGGTGCACCAATGATTGGGGCAAAATTTTTTTTCAGGTAGGTTGGACCCCAAGTCAGTTTTGACCAGAGCTTGGTTGCAAAGATTAAGTGAAATAAAGTCACCCATCGGATCCTCAGCTTGGGTGGCCCAATCAGCATGGGCTTCCCAATCTGATTGGTTGATGGATTCCTGAGTTGCTTCTGCCGTGAAGGTTTTGATGTCCTCCTGGTGTTGGGAGTGTGGGCTAGCGGTGGTGACTTTGGCCACTTCCTTGGCTGTGGCCCTGCTTGGCCTTCTTCCGCTCTTGCAGGGAAATAGGTTTTACCAGTAGGTAGCAGCCTTGTAATCCCCACAGGAAAGCCTCTAGGTGCTTGTGGTTGGTTCATAGTGCGCCTCTCCGCTGGCCATGGCCGCTAAGGGGTGCTCTTGGAATGTGATGCCCTCCTTGGTGGGGCATGCATGTGCCTTATGACTGAACGTGTCACAGTGGGTGCAGATGGGGGGCGCAGTGTCCACGGTTACCCAGAAAGGGTGGGTGGTATGCTCTTCAAGATTGATATATGTGGAGTGTGGGATCTTGGTAAGGTCCTTCGCAATCTCCCCAGTTGGGGTCAGAACTGCGATGGCTTTGCTGGTGCACAGGTGTGGCATCAGCGTAAAGCGTTGCATCTCAAAAAATTGTATTTCGCTGTAAACAGTGAGACCATCTTTCAGGTGCTGCTCCAAAATGGCACGTTTTACCATAGTAGGCAAAAAGTCAAATGTGAGGAAAATTTGGTTTGATTTTGTCCATCTGGTGCATTTAGTTTCGACGACCCGTTGCCCTTCAGGGAGGTCAATCACTACGCACACTGCAGCAGCTTCATCTGCTGCCTCCTTGTTTTCAAAACCGAGGTCCAGCCAACTGCATGACATGAAGTGAGGTGAAACATACACCGCAGTCAGTAAAAAAGTGTGCACATCTCCACAAAATTTTTCCCATAGAGCTGTTTGTTGGATGTCCAGAAACACACGGACTCTGTATTCCACCAATGAGAGTGGTTGGGAGTGCGGCGTGTTGATGTACTGGTTGCATCGTGCTTGCCAAGTGAGGATTTCCAGGGAAATAGTGACCGCCAGTTTTTTTATATTTTTTTCTATTCCGCCAGTTTCTCCGGGGCGTTTTCAAACGTTTGAGGCTGCAGGCCTACCACCTGCTCCTCATACCTTGCTTGCTCAACTGCTCCCTGACATGGGCGCAGACTAATCTCCTCTGTGAGATTATCAAACTAGAATCAGACTTGAATTGAATAAGTTGCAAAAGTGATTGCAACGAGAGAGAAAAGTTTAAATTTTCCTTTTTCCTGCCTTTTAGTTTGATCAAAAATAACATTATAAAATAGTTTTCATAAACAGCTTTGAACATTTCTAATATTTAGCAAATTGTTCTCTTTAACCGCTCAAAGTCACTTTTGAGCGATTTTAAATTTAAGTTAATTTATCCACAGCCATCTGCCCAAACCTATTCTTTGATGTCCTTGGCTCTGCCGCCTGCCACCCCAGTGTGGGGCAGCAGTGCACCCCCACCTAACGTTTTCCGCCCTGCATGCAAGCGCGTTCAGACAGGTTCAAACAGCCTGCCCACTGCTTCCAACCGTTTTGTCCCCCCACGAGACCTAGCACTCCACCTGGCGCGCATCCACCCTTCTCGCCCCCATCCTCTCGCCCTCCCTCGCTCTGCTATTCGCTATTGCCTCAGAGTGGACTATGGACGTTTGTTCCCATATGCCGATAAGGCAATTATTGACCTAGCCACTACAGCCTTTGCGCCAGCTGGCTTTATAGACTTCCGCCCTTTTAAGGGCTACTTTGACGTTGGGTTCCAATCTGAGGAGGATGCTGAAGCGGCAGCACAAACTCCTCTAATTTATAAAAAAACCCCCATTCCCACAACCCGTACTCGCCTCCCTTCAGACACCACGCTAGTGGTATCCTTTGCAAATCTCCCATCCCACCTTCCACCCCAGGTTTTGTATGACCAGTTGGTCGCGGGGCTCATGGCTTATGGCACTCAGCCCAACCTCATCTTTGCCATTCCTTCTGGTGCAGAACGCCTTGCTGCTCCTCATGCAACAGCCACCATCATACCACACCACCCTACCATAGCCCAACAAATCCCACCCCGCGCTAGTGTGGCTGCAGCACCTGATCATTTCTTTTGGGCTCGGGTCAATAATGGTAGGCAGATTTGTTCCCTCTGCTTTGGCCTCGACCATGCAAAAAGAGCGTGCCCTAAGGCCAAATCTGCTGATGCAGCTTCTGAGCCCCCCTCTGGAGGTTCAGTATGGGGCACTTTGCTGCCCCCTCCCACCCTCCAATCTCGTTCAGTGGGCCCACATGGAAAATCAGCCCCACCCAAAACCTCCATCCTCACTCTCCCACCTAAATCTACGCCAGCCAATCAGAGCAATGCTTGGACCAACATTCGTACCCAAGCAGCTGCCCATTCGCCCAATCCTACCCACTCAAATTTAAATGTCACTATTCCAGTGAACCAAAATCCATGGGATCTATTGGCTGAAACTGACGAATCAGGTAATATCCTTATTAGTAAGCATACAGGTCAACCTCTCTGCCATGGCGATTATGGTCGGGCAGAATTTTTCCTTCCCAACTTTGATGAAACCTCTACCCCTCACCATTTTGCTCCTCTACCCAATACAACCCCCTTCCAAAGTGACCACCAGCTCGCCTTAGCTGCGGTGGCCTCTCCTCATTGCCCAAAACTACGCACCGCGGTGGCCCAGTCAGTGGCTCAGCTCCAGCATGGCCTGCCCACCATCTTCTTCCCCCTGACTTCCCTGAATCTCCCTGCAGTGACATCTCAAAATTATTTGATGATGCTGAAATTGCTGTTATGAATGTCGCAACACTTGCTTCATTCAACCCCTCAGCCAAAATCACCCGCCACAGTATCTCCCTTTTCACCCAACTTCCTGAAGCCCGCAAAGAAGCTGAAGTTCTCCTCGCAGCTTTTGTTGAGACACTTTCCCGTCATTATCTTGATGCAGAAGTGGAAAACTCCTACTACGCTGACCTCAGCCCCCACTATGCAGATGCCCCAACGCCCTGGCTCTCTGCTCTGATCCGGTACTGCAACCAACACCCCTTGATTGAGGCGGGTCTTTCTGAAAACCAACCCCCCGACCCCTCCTCACCCTCTGCCATGGTGGGTTAAGCAGTTTCTGCTTCCCACCTGGTTAGTAGTTTGTTTTGCCATTTTGAGTGTTGTGATCGGTACTGTCCGTCCCCTGGTCGGCGTACCTCAAATAAATCAATCAAAAATAACATTATAAATAAATTTATCTATGAGTTTAAGAAGTTTTCCAGACATTTAATGATTATGATTCACAATTTTGGGAATCTCTGCCTAGTGCTCTTGGTTGCCCTATTCTTTTTACATCCCACAATATGGATAGCTGTACCAGAGGTAATATGGCTGGTGTTCTGGGTGATAATTCATCATAAGTACCAGCGCAGTCTTATTATTATCAGCATACTTCATGACACAATGAAGCAACTAAATTCTTATTTTTCTCCAACCTCCTTTAGAAATGGGGTGCTGCATTGGTTTTGTTTTATGAACAAAAGATACAACCTTTGATTAAGGTGGTTGTTGTCAAAAAGATGGCCCTTTATTTGATAGCTATAATGCTGCATTCAAAGAATATCTTCTGATGTAAACAATGGTGGATATTACCCTTGTATTGTGTGTATGAACGCTCAGGTGTGAAAACTCCTTCGCCATATCCAGTTTGGATGGGCCTCAAGTGTGGAGGTGTTGTTTTTCCCAGTTGCCACTGATATTACCCCCATTACGCCATTTTAAATTCTGGTAATAGTATTCTTGCTCTCGCTTTGGATGCTCTTGGAGAACAGATGTATGTGAATCCGTTGGTGCCATTGTTAACTGCCCAACAGCAAGTGGAAGTTGAGGTTGTTCAGGTGGCTGGAGCTACAGATTCCTCCCTTGAGGTAGGCCAGCGGAAGGGCTGGTGATTACCTCTTTCCCAAAGTTATGTCTCGTTCAGTTGCTAAAAATAAGACCATGCCTACTTCTTACTACCTGTAAAATTAGTTGGGATCCCATGTGGTATAATTTGAGGCTTCTTAGATACAGGAGCAGATAGGACTTTATGAGCTTGCAGGACACCTAGTATATGGACCTCATTCTTGATGCAAATTCCTCAGTATTCTCTGCTCTGTCTGACTCAGTGATTTATTATATATTGAGATGCCCCGTACCATTCTGGGAGAGAGTTTGGCTCCTACAACTGGTTTACCATGGTGACAGATTTGTTTTTATGTTATCCTTGGGGGTTAAATGTTGCGACGACAACAAGTTATTTCTTAACCTGAAGCACACTCCTTTTGTCCTTTGCAAATCTTCATGCATTTGGCGAGTGCCCACTAATCAATACCTTCTCCCCTGTTAGGTTGTGGTTTCAATTGTTCCAATTCCCTCATAAACTGAATTGCCGCTGAACTAACTTACTAGTTACCCTCAGTACAAGGACATTTTTGATATGGAGAAGGCTACCAGCTTCTCTCCTGAAGTGAGTATAATCTGGCCTTTCACATGATAGTAGATGTAGTCAATGTCAACTGTCATCTGTATCCTTATATGGAGCAAGAGGATAAGGCCCTGGAGGTGTGGTCAAATAATATACTCTTAAAAGGGTGGACTTTATGAAAAACCTCTTCCATCAAATCCCCCATCATTTTTGATTAGAAGGGTGATGGTACGTTGTGCCCATGCATAGACTATGTTCATGTAAATAACATCACTGTGAACGATCCTTATCCGCTCTCTCTCAAGCAAACCATCAGGTAAGCAATTGCTAAATCCTAAGTTTCTTCCAAGCTCAATCTGGCGATCTCCTTCCATCAAATCTGAGCAGCTGAAGGTCAGGAGTGGCTGACGGCCAACTATACTAAAAGTTGTATTTTTTAATCTTATGTGATGCCCTTCGGCCTTAAGATCACGCCCACTACCTTTCAGCGGATGATTGATGACGTTCTGGGTGATCTTCACTTCATGTGTGCGATGGCATAATTGCAATACCTGGTTCCCTCCCCCACACCTGATCAGTATGGGAGGGACCTGGAAGCGGTACTGATGGCAACTGAAGAAAGCTGATCTTTATGTAAAGCCTCAAAGTGAGAGTTATTTGGGGAAGAGACAACCTTCTTGGGTAGCCTTATCTTGAAGAATAGGTATGCTATCCCACCAAGAAAACTTGGGGTGATTCTTTACTGGCTCAGCCCACCACACAGAAACTGCTTCATTAGTTTTTTTGATTAATATTATTTTTTTTGAAAAATTCTCAACAGCTCTCTTGAAGCAGGCAGTGCAACTTCATCCCCCGATGGGAAAGAATCTTCCCTTTAAATGGACATTGGAGTGCCCGCGCGCATTTGAGGTGATCAAGGAAGTTTTTGTGGCGCCGCCAGTTCTCAAGCACTATAATTCCTCCCGTCCTTTTATCTTGGCATGATGAGCTCGCCAGCTGAAGTTGGAGTGGTCCTGGATCGAGATCATAATGGGGTGGAACATCCCATCGCCTATTTCTTGCATACGTTTCTGCCTCAAAACATTCATGGGCCATATATGATAAGGAGTTTGCTGTGGTGTCATGGTCGCTCATTCACTAGTGGTACCTTCTTCAAGGTGCATTACATGAAGTAATAGTCCACATGGACCACCAAGCTCTAATATATATTTCCAAAAACACCAGAAGTTTACGCACTAAAAGGCTCAGACAAACTTCGACTTGTGCAGCTTAAATTTTAAGTACAAGTATGTATAGGAGGCTGTTATAAATTTGGAGATATACTTGAGACACGCCGTAAGAGTTGCACAGAGTCAAGCCCACTGAGCAATGGATGAACGATATGGAGATCGTTGGTCTGTCAAATAAACTTAATAAACTTTATATAATATAAAGCAATCAATTCAACGGCACTACTTTATTTAAAAAAATATAAATAGCAGACTCTTTCTTCTTGCGATTCCCTTCTTCGCCCTATCCACTCTCTTTATCATCTATTCTTCTAAAAGACCTCCCCTTTTCTCATTCTCAGCTCAGCTCTTAATCCTTAGTACCCTCAGTCAGCCTTTGACCCTTTTGCTTGGTTAATTTCTATCCACTCCAATTTTAGGGGTTTTGCCCCATCATTGAGGCTCTGGCGGAATTCACACTATTCGCCAAAACTATAGCCTTAATCACTTTGCTTCAGATCAGCATAATCTACCACCCAAATTTCAAGGCTCACATCAACTCATAAGTAAATCACACCAAACATATGGTTTATCGTCCAGTCATGCCAGTTTCTTGACAGGGGCGCTAAATATTCACCTCAATCTTCTGAGTCACAAACCTTCCCTGATTACAATGCAAGAAGGAAATGCAAGATTTTATACTGGTAATCCCTTATTCCCGGATTCTCACCATTTCTCCTCCCACAAATTCTAGGGCTGACTGTGTTCCAGATGCATCATTGGTATCTCAGGTACTGGCGGGTCAGACCTCCTGCTTGGAGGGGTTGGAGATATTCAACCAGTTGGGTGCACCAAGCCACAAGCATACTCATTGCTTGGTAGTGGATAAGAGCTTTTGTTCTGTGGTTGGGTTTGAGTGACTCCAAAACTCTGGGATGAAGTAATCTATACTCACCATCATCCCCTGGCGGTGGGTCACCCAGGGCACAAAAAGTGCCTCAATCTAATAAAGTGGACATTTAGCTAAGCAGACATCTCCAAGGATTTGCTAATGTGGATCGCCAATTGCATGAAATGTCATGCTCTATGTCTGATCAAATTGGTATTAATGGTCTCCTGAATCCCCTGCATCTGGATCAGGGTCCATGGACCTTGGTATCAAATGACATCATTGTTGAGCTCCTCCATTTCAACGGGTTTAATGAAATTATGGTGGTCTTGGACCACTTTATGAAATTCACCCACTTCTGTCTTGGTTAAATGACATTATAGTAGGGACAGATTGTAAGTTTAAGGCAGAGCTAGAAGAGGCCAAGAGGAGCAAGCTAATGAGCCTTCCTGACCTGAAGCACACCCTGTATTAACTCTGGGTAAGGGCAAAATATGCCCAAATTGGATCTGGGGATGCGCATGATGGACATGGTGGAGTTACACCCTCAGCCTTTCAGTGCACCAGTTATTTGTCTTTGAAGATGTGAAGTTACGTATACCTGGAAAACAGGGGCATCAAATATTGTTTGGTTTACCATATTACCATTTTCAGCAGAATCTGATTACAGTTAATCACCCAAGTGCTAGAAAACTCAAGATATAGTACCTCAAAGGGTGGGGTTTTATGCTAATTGGTTGGATTGGGCGCAGTGCATTTCCTGATGGAAAGTGATACTCCCAATTTTTTAAGTATTGCTTCAAGAGCAACCTTTTTTGTTGGTCATCTAGTCTTAATAAAAACCCAGTATATTTAATTTTTAAATATGTGCATTTGTTTGATCTTGTTTGCCAACCTCCAAGAGGCCTTAAGTAACAAACTTTGTGCAACCCTTGCCCTGGGGCCTTTGTGCACCATCATCCTTTGCGGTGCCCTGTTTCCTCTCTTGTTATCAGGGTGCTCCCAGGTTGTGGGGTGGGGCCTTCCACACCTTCTCTGTGGGAACTTGAGCGTTACAGACACGCTCCTGACATCTTCATTCCTTGTATGTCCACCATTACTTCTGAAGAGATGGCCCAGATTATAGTCCAGAATGTTTTCTCGATGTTCAGCATACACCAGGAAGTGGTAAGTGATCGGGGGCCTCACTTTAAAGCTTGTTTTTGGTCTGCCATAATAGCTATCCTAAAAATCCAGATAAGCTGGTCAATGAAATACCATCCCAGTCCGTTGGTCAGATGGATCAGGTCATCAGATCCTCAAACAGTACCTCTGCTTTTACGCCTGCACTGCACAGGATAATTGGGCCAATGATCTTCCCATGGCATAGTTTGCTTACAACAACGCCACCCATTTATTGATGGGGTTCTCCCCTATGAGGCTACCCTGGGGTATAACCCCTCATTCTTTATTGGTCCTTATCTTTTTCCTAAAGTACCTGCTGCCAAAAAGCATCTGTAGCAGATCTGGGGTACCCAACATCTGTATTGGGAACACCTGACTAAAGAGATAAGTGAAACAAGCTGTTAACAGATTTCAAGCACCTTACCACCCATGAAACTAGGTTTGATATGTTGGTTATGCTCAATATGTGACACCTGCATATGACAGTTCCCTTGCAGAAATTTACAAGCAAGCGTTCTAGTCCTCATATAGTGAAGGGTGATTTGGAAATGGGGCTTTCTGGTTGGTCCTTCATGCTCATTGGAAGCAGCACCTGGTCTTCCATGCTTCTCAATCTGTCATATACCTTAAGGGAAAGAACTCGCTATCTTGGAACCTAACATGAATGAGGCTCAGAAGAAGCGGAAGTGGATGCCATTCTGGCATCACGGAAATCATGCCACTCATTGCAACACTTAGTTACCTGAAATGGATTTTTTCCCTATGAGAACAGCTGGGTCAGTTCCTACAATTCTACAAACTGATGTGAGTTGGCGGAGGCCTTCACATTGCAAACCCAGATGCTCCCCGCCCACCCCATAAGGTCTCCTCCATCTTGGCAATTAAGCTATTCAAAGCGCGCAATATTGTTGTGCTCGATCATGTTCCCAGGGGTAGTGCTTCCCCAGTTCAAAAATGGAAGGGTAATATAAGCCTTGGGGAGCAACCCCTCTGTCTTGATTGGGAGGTTTTCCTGTTTTGCACCAAGGAGGAGAGGAAGCCAGCGGCTATCCCTCTTATCACCATGGACTATTTAGCCCATAAAGTAGATGAGAGATGGGTGATTATTTACCCCTTAAAAATGAGCTTCACTCCCCTCTGACAACTACCCATGAGTTGGTACAGGAAATTCGTAGTGTGTGTTGGGAAGTGGCAGTGGCAAGAGGCCATTGTAAGCAGAGGGGTGGCAGCGATTTTCCTCTTCCAGAGGTTGCCTCCGCTGGCCAAGTTCAGTTAATATATAGGTCAATATCTGTTAAAATAGATAATTGAGTTTGTTTTGGGCTCAGAAAACCCCATCCATCGTTCTCTTCCATTTTCTAGCAAAAATGATCCTGTCACTAACAGGTATGGGTGCATTGACCCTTTTACTACTCAATAGGACTGCCCATATGTGTCCTGGACGTGGGTGCAACCTGCTTTCCGCCAGAGGGGTCATCGTCATGCCAAGTGAAATTGTGGTGGATAGAAGTTTTTAGTAATGGAATTTGGTGTTAATATGGCAAGGCTGGCCAGATTTGAATCAGCATTGGTACCAATTTAAGGTGTCAAACCACTGTAGTCAAATGCATAATTTTCACCAATGGCAAATGCAATTGTTCCCATTCCATATTTTTGTGATCTTATAAAGCAATAGACCCTAACAGAATGTAATGTCAAACATTTTTACCTTTCCACCTTTTACTTTAGTAGAAAAGACTCTTAAAAATCAAATATATCTATAAATCAAAGAAGCCCGCCATGTAAGGAGAGTGTTTATAACTCTCCTGTTTCCAGAGTGGTGGTGCTCAGTGCACAGAGCCAACGCAAGGAAACTAGCCGTTAGAATAAAAGTCACTATTGACCAGCAGAGGGTGATGAAACAATAATAACTCAAGCAAAAGCGAGCGATTATCAAAGTAAAAATCCAACCAAAATTGACGTGGTGCACTAAGGAAGAAATAGTAAACGTCCCAGGTTGGAGGGAACCTGAAAAACCAACGGTGCACTAGGTGGAAGCCTAATCATATATAAAATATGTTTGTTAAGGTAGCACGAGACCTCCTTGAAGAGGTCTGAGCACAAGATTGTTTGAGATATCATAAAATAAATGGTTAAAACGGGAAAATGTTTATTGAAAGTCAACCAACAAGGTTTTTGGTCTTTGGAAACAAAATTAAACTACACTGGGAAAATATGGGGTTTGCTGAAGTGGGCCCAAGCACTGACCCACCAATAGGCATACACTACCATCCAGATTGGTAGAATACGCCAAAACTGACTTCACTCGTGTAATCAATTGAAGTTGTACTTGACCCAAACGTGTGATTTTGTAAATGAAATGGGTTTCAAAACCCCATTCCTTGACTAACCAAACCATCTGCATTATTATGTAAACCGTTCGTTTTAACGCCTGGGCTGATGTAAGGGGCTGGGCGTCTGGCACCTCACTAGTACCAACCTGGGCATATTTAGCTTGTACCCAGCGTTGATCCAGTGTGTGCCTGAGGTCTGGGAGGGCCTAAAGCTTCACCTTCTGGGCCTCCTAGCCCAGCCTTATTCTTGGGGTTGGTCCCCACTATGATGTCATCTACCCATGACACGCCAGACATTTAGTGATTATGTTTCCCAATTTTGGGAATCTCTGGATAGTGGTCAAGGTTTCCATTTTTTTGCATCCCCCATATGGATGGCTGTACAAGAAGTATTCTGGATGGTGTTCTGGATGGTAATTCATCCTGAGTGCCAGTGCAGTCTTATTATTGTCAGCACGCTCCATTACAGGTACTCTCTCTCTTTTGCTTTGACCACTTATTCAATTAAATCCAAAATATTTTTATAAACAGTTTTATTCTAAACCAGCTTTTTTGCCCATGCTGCTTAAACCTATGTTGATGCAATTAACACCTGCTGCCCTGTATGGAGCAGCAATATACTACCTCTTGGCACTATTGGCTTCTGCAAAATTGCGCCTGGGTTGGCCCGCTATCCCCCCAAACACTTCCAATTGGTAGATTTTGCTTTAAGATTTATCCCACCACCTCGCGCACTCCCAGATGGTGCTTTAGAGCCCCCTGATGCTCCCTCAGAGCAACCTGCATTTTGTCCTTCAGGTTGAGTATGGAACATCTTACCTTATCCAAGCGCAACCATCATAGATATGGCTATGCCAGTGTATATTCCCGCCAGATTTATAGATTTCTGTCCCTTAAGAGGTACTTTGACATCGGCTTCTCTTATGAAGCCCACACTTGATGGCACCACAGCTGACTTTAATTCATAAAAAACACATTTATCCTGACCATTTAAACTGACTAAAAATGAGGCCACACTAGTGCTCCAGTTTGCTGGCTTGCTATCCCACCTCTCCCTCAAACGCCTCCGCCATGAGCTCATGGAGGTTTGCTGCCTACGGCGCAGACTCCATGTTGCAGTAAATGGTTCCCAATGGCGCTGATTATCTTACAGGGACATGTACACTTGCAAAGATCTGCCCCTTCCATTGCAACACCAACCTCGCAATACCCAACTGCCATGATCAGATCTGCCCTGATCATAATTTCTGGGCATGCATCAAAAATGGTTGATCCATCTGCCCCTTACGCTTTAACTTGACTATTTAAAACGCAAGTGCCTAACAGTGTCCACTGAAAGCTGCTTCTGCCTCTCTTTTCTTCCCTGGCGTCAGCCCCATTTCTGCCTTGCATAAATTTTTAAATGGGGATTGTTCCTCCCTCCCCCACCCTTGACTGCTGCAAGTGCTGCTCCCACTGCTCCACCCACCCAGAGTTGATAACTCAAACTATTCCTGAGAAGATTGCTGCTCAAGGAAACTTTTCTTTCTCGTTTAAAACACTTTTGCAACCTATTCAATTCAAGACTAAATCTAGTTTGATAATCTCACAGAGGAGATTAGTCTGCGCCCATGTCAGGGAGCAGTTGGGCAAGCAAGGTAAGAGAGGCAGGTGGAAGGCCCGCGGCCTCCAACGTTTGAAAACGCCCCGGAGAATCTGGCGGAATAGACAAAAATCTCAAAAAACCGGCGGTCACAATTTCCCCAGAGATACTCGCATGGCAAGCACGATGCAACCAGTACATCAACACGCCACAATCCCAGCCACTTTCGTCGGTGGAATTTGGAGTCCATGTGTATCTGGACATCCAAAAATGGCCTTATGGAAAAATTTTGTGAAGATGTACACAAAATTTTTCTGACCACAATGTATGTTGCACCTCACTCCATGTCGCACAGTTGGCTGGACCTAGGTTTCAAAAGCGAAATAGCAGCAGATGAGGCTGTAGCGGTGCGCATAGTGGTTGACCTCCCCAAAGGGCAATGGGTCGTCGAAACCAAATGTACCAGATGGACAAAATCAAACCAAATTTTCTTAACATTTGACTTTTTGCCTACTACGGTAAAACGTGACATTTTGGAGCAACACCTGAAAGATGGTCTCGCCATATACAGCGAAATACAATCTTTCGAAAATGAAACGCTTCATGCTGATGCCACACCTGTGCACCGGCAAAGCCATCGCAGTTCTGACCTCAACTGAGGAGATCACGAAGGACCTAACCCAGATCCTGCACTCCACTTTTATTGATATCGCAGGGCATACCACCCACCCATTCTGGGTAACCGTGGACAGCGCGCCCCCCTCTGCACCCACTGTGACGCGTTCATCCATAAGGCACATGCATACCCCATCAAGGAGGGCGTCACATTCCAAGAGCACCCCTCAGTGGCCATGGCCAGCGGAGAGGCGCACTACAAACCAACCACAAGCACCAAGGAGGCTTTCCCATGGGGAGCACAAGGCTGCTACCTATTGGTAAAGCCCATCTCCCCACAGGAGCGGAAGAAGTCCAAGCAGGCCCATAGGGCCACGGCCAAGGAAGCAGCCAAGGCCACCACCACCATCCCACACTCACAACGCCAGGAGGACATGGAGACCTTCACAGTGGAAGCGACTCAGGAATCCATCAACCAATCAGATTGGGAATCCCATGCTGAGTGGGCCACTCAATCCGAGGATCTGATGGGAGATTTGATATCACCCAATTGCTGCACCCAAGCTTCAGTTGAAACCAACTTGGGACCTGTCCCAACTAAAAAATTTTTTTGCCCCACTTGACAGTGCACCGAACTCATCCGCACCACAAAAATTTGTTCGACGTCGGGAAAACAAATAAGCGAAGGCCAAAGCCAATGCGACTCTTTCTGCAAAGTTTTACAAAAACCCCAATAGCGTTGCTGCTAACACCCACACTGCTGTGAAAGCCCATGGGGACCTTGAAGAGGCTGGTGGGCCTGGGGGCCCATCCCCTTGCACCTAAGGTGTGATGGGGGAAACCTTCACTCTAGGGATGTTGAATATCGCCAGACTCAAGGCCTCCCCATCCTGGGCTAGGAAACTGAGTTTTTACAACACAATTTACTTGTGGATATCCTGGCCATACAAGAGTCCCACTGTCCACGAGGTTCTGAGGAAGCTTGGAAAACAATACTCCTCCCATCCCTATCCTTTTGGTTGGGGCACTGTGGGGTGCTAAATCAGAAAGATATTTTTTTCAATTTCACATCCTCAGAAACATTCCTAAATGGCCAAGTGCTCATTGTCACCTTCTCGTGGGCCAACATTGTGCATGCAATCGGCAACATCTATGCCCCAAACGGTGCACATGAGTGTCAGGAATTTTTCTCGTTGGTCAAATCCCTCCTGCTACCCCCTGATTCTTTCCTAGTTGGTGACATGAACTGTTGGCTAACCTCACCAACAGACTGGTGGCCTCCCTCACCCTACGCCCCACAGGGTCACATAGAACTACGCATTCTAAAAGCCACACTTGGGTTAATGGATGTGCTGCCATGACATGCCCCACTGCTCAAAAACATGACACATCCCCACGTCCACAACAGCCGATTAAGGTCCATGACCTGCATTGACCTTATTCTAATGCCGGCAAAATTCCAACCCCACATCTCCCACTTCAAAACAACGAGAATAAAATTCTCCAACCACCGACTGGTCTCAATAACCTATCACTTACCCATCACATTTGCAAAGGCCCCACATTAGTGTGAAATCCGCCCCCCGAGCTCATGTCGCCAGGATTTTCCACGTGGGTGGAAGGGGCAATTTTAAAAATCGTTTGTTGCACCGTTTTTTGCGAACCCCATTTCCACATGGGCAACTTTCAAAGAGGACACCATCCGCCACTATCACCATCTCTCCTCCAGATGCTTACAAGCCACATCGGCAGTTATCTCGCGTGCTCTGGCAGAATTGGCCCACTTGGAGTCCAACATTCCAGCCACAGGATACAGCCCTGCATGGGGCCAGAAGTGGGCGGAGGCAGCCGCCCACCTCAACGCACTTGAAAGGCAACACAAACATCGGGTTTGTGTCCAATACAGGGCCACACGCATCACTAAAGGCGACAAGTGCACCGCATACTTCTTTAAAAAAATTTTTGCACCACGCCAGAGCGTGGCCCACACACAGGTGCGAAGATCGGATAATTCCATTGTGGACACACCAGCCAAAGTGGCAATCAAAACGCAAAGATATTACTCCAAGTTATACCGAGCTGAACCAATTCAGCTGGATGAAATGGCGGAATTTCTCAACCGAGCCCATATCTGCACCATTTTCTGATACCAAGAAATAAAGAATTTAATTACTCCAAACGAATTATGGACAGCCATTCGCGGTGCTCCAAACCAAAAATGCCCAGGCCCAGATGGCATTCCATATGAGTTCTACAAAAAATATAATAAATATATATCCCCATTGCTGCTAGCCTCACTCAGCCAAAGCCTGTTGGAAATGCGCCTCCTACCAGGAGGACATGAGGCCTTTACTGTCACACTCTTCAAGAAAGGGGATAAGCTTGACTTAGCCAACTGGCGACCCATTTCTCTAACAAACACAGACAACAAAATTTAACAAAATTCATGGATAACCGTTTAGGGACTGTAGCACCTGCCACCATCTCCCCAGAACAATTATGTTTCATCCCCAGAAGGTCGATTTGGGGTAACGTGCACTCCGTGGCTAATGCATGTCAGTCCATAGCCTCTGGGGCACTGGTATTCTTGGACCAACAGAAGGCCTACGATAGAGTAAACTGAGAAATACCTAAGGGCCTGCCTCCATCAATTCCGCCTACCCCCCGCTTCATAAACTGGGTAATGCTGCTCATGGAATCTGCAACAATGGCAGTGCGTGGCCCTGGCTTCCTAATGGAAGTAATCCGCCCTCAAAGGGGCTTGCGACAAGGGGACCCCCTCAGCCCACTCTTATACAACTTCAGCCTTGACCCACTACTGCGAAATGCGAATGCCCAACTCACTGGGGTCCATGTGCCAGGCCAAACCCCAGTCAAGAATATGGCATTTGCAGATGATTGCGTGGTGGGGGTGTCTAATAATCAAGATGCACGCGCGCTTGAAGCCCTCATCCAGGAATATTCCCGGGTAAGCAACGCGGCACTGAACACCTCCAAAACTGAAATCATCCTCCTTGGTCGGTTTCAGAACTGCTGGGCCCCAGCAATTAGTTCCCTACCTGGCCATTCTGCTCGCCCACGTCCACGCCTTACTAACTCAACACACACCGCTCCACTGGTGCTCCCCTTCGTGCCACGTCCTACCATAGGACTGGTGCGCCATCTGGGCGTGTGGATGGAGGCAGGCGGATATGCGTCAGCAGTAATGGAGTGCCATATACTGGACAATGTGACGAAGCGAATCGCCTCTCTCAGAGACCACCCTACTACCCTCACTGGCAGGGTTGTTCTTGCCAACTCTATGCTCCTATCCAAAGTCTGGTTTGGAGCCCACGCCATCCCCTTCTCCCCAAGCTTCTTCAAATCCCTGTATGCTTTGCTGCAAGGATGGCTTTGGTCAGGCCGCACTCCACCAGTACGGCTAGAGGTCATGTTTGGCCCTCATCATCAAGGTGGCATGGGCCTGCTTGACTTCAAAGCCCATGCTACCAAGATCCTGGGCACCTGGATCGCAGCCGTCACCGCTCCTACACTCCCATCCCAACACTGGTCCCACGCGGCCCGCTCCAACTTCTCCAGAACCTTGGGCCTCAACAATCCATCAAACCCCCACTCCCTGATGAAATACCTCGCATCACACACATCGGCCACAGGTCCTCACGGGACTAAAACTCACTACAGACGAATCCTACTCTTCATGTGAAGCGCAGAGTGGAGAATTCGTATTAGTGGACATACAACCCGAAGAGGCCGCCCCTCTCCTCAGTTCACACAAGAGGTACAGGGGCTACCCATCCATGATGGCGTGATCCCCATTTGGCCCCAAGTCCTATCCAGGGTGGACTACCTGGACATAATGGACATCCCTTACTCCATTGAGACTCAGAAGACTATTTGGAAATATGCACACCATCCTCTGTTGCAGCCTCAAATCTTTTCCCATGTGTGGCGCTGCCTGAGGCAGGTGTACCGTATGGCTGAGCGCTCTAACACTTTACACTCATCCTGCGTCATGTGTGGCCAGTATAGAACTTTGTTCCATCGCATGGAGAAGTGTCCTACCTCTAGAGTGATATGGCGCGAAGTCCAACGTCTGCTTGGCCAGGATCAAACGCATCTCTTCAGTCTGTCAAGCGATATGTTTGCTCTATCAATGGCCTCCCCCTTCCCTCTCCCTCCCTCCATGCTCTTGTGGTTGCAATCGCCATGTGGACTATCCACACGATTGTCTTGGATGCCATCGGTGGCTCCATCCCCACCCTCCCAGAAGCTGTCCACAGATTCCGGTCTCATTTGGTGGACCACTTTCAGGCGTGGATGTTTGGATACCTCCCACCGCGTCGCCGACAGCTGGTCTCCTCCTGGTTCCCAGTCTGGTTCATCAAATTAGACCCCTTCCTCAACACGTGCTCAATAGTGGCTACGGCCCCTTCACACGTTCCCTCCCCCTCCCCATAAGTGGCGTTCCCGCTGGCAACAAGAGATAGCATCGCTTCTCTGGGGTGCCTCCCCTGGTACTAAGTTTGTCTTTCCTGAGTCATATTTGGAAGTGTCCGTCCCATGGTCGGCCTTCCCCGCAATAAAACTAAAAGATTGCTGCTCAAGTACTGGCAGAGTTACCATGGTCGATTGTGCGTGCTAATAAGATCCTACTACCCAACCAACTCCTTTCACTGCCCCATGCTGGCCAAATCAAGTCCATTCAAGGTTCTCAAATGGCTCAATGATGAATAATGGACCTATAAAATCAAATCTGACTTTGACTGGCCTGATCTTTTCACACATCCCCCATTTTGACTCCCTGCCCCCATTTCCATCCTCATAAAAGATATCAAGCATATATTAATATATTAAAAGACTGCCAAAGCAGCAGCTGCCCTGATAACTCTTTCCTCTACCAGTCCCTTCATGCAGCGATGGAGCAACTTTGCTAAGGCATTTCCATCCCTAACTTCCACTCTGATTTACCCAGTAATGCTAATTTTAGTATTGCAGATTTTGCATTTGACGTGGGCCATGCGTGCATCAATTTGGAGAGATCTTCATCTTTTGATCACATATATCATCAAACCCACCAGCTCATCAAGTCATTTACTTGTATGCCTAAACTTATCAACTTTTCTGAACATTAACTTGATCAGTACATTTAGGTAATACACACTTCTGGCCTCATTGATGAGAATAATCTTCAACTCTACTTCCTTTTTCCCCATAACTTTAACGCTCAATCCCCCATTTTGCCCACCTTTGCCCGCCACCTGAAGAAACCAGTGCTAAACAAAAATCCCTCTGCCCCCTATTCCCCTTCTAATATGGATGCTTAGGCCCGTGCCAAGGGACCATGTCATAATTTTTTATAATATAATAATCCCTTGCTTGGCACAATGCATATAAAGATGCGTGGACGTCCCCCTCTTTGTGTTAGGCCCCGTTTGTAATAAAATTTATGAATCTAGCCAACTATTGACATGTGCACTTAGCATGTTAAGGGACCTCTCACTAAACAAGTGGTACTCACTACAAGGAGATGTAGTGGCATTAAATAAAGAATCTAGAAACTTATATTGGTCTTGACTCAAGAAGGGGATATGGTGAAAATAACTGAAGGGTCATCTTCTATGTTAACCTTCCTACTCCTAATTGAATGGCACTAGAGGAAGTTGTATCTGATATTCCACTTGTTTTGAAAGCTTTGAGACTTATACGTTCACTGTGGAGCAGCTTAACAGATTGGACAAATGTTACTTTGTGGAACCATCTCTGGTCAAGAAAAATCTGAGTTAGTATCCACCTTATCTTATTGTTAGAAGAATCTGGACAAGCTCATTCAGCAATATGATCAATTTTGGACTTAAACCATAATAAAATACTACAATAAGCTAGTTATATAACATATATGAGCAATATATTGCCGGTTATCTCCAACCCACTGTATAAAATTACAAATTGCCCATTTTTTCGACATCACAACCTGATTACAGAAGTGAATTAATAGAAACAGCAAAAATGGAAGTATTGCGAGACTTGAATCATCAACTAAGAACCAAGTTCCAGGGTGTCCTTTCAGGTGGTTAATGACAACCATAATATAGCATTCGGAATCTGCAACAACTGGACAAAATTATTGATCATTTGAATTGGAATGGGCTACCATATAATATTGAGCCATGGACAACTGATGAGTCACTAATGAATGGATACAAGGAACGACTCAAATCACAGAAGAAGTTTGTTGTAACTGTGTTACTCTGGGGATGTTACTCAACAAGCTAAGGCAGTCAGGAAACTCAATAAATACATACAATATAAACTAAAGGTGGCCGCACAGCAATGGGAGGCGGTATTGAGACCACCAACCGCCTCCTGTCTGAGTTACAAAGATTAGAAATTAACAATAAACAATTCAGAGGGATATCGAAGTTTTATGAGGATTAGTTTGGTCACTCTAACAGGATATCAGAGATCTCCTCCAGTCAAACAATGAATTATACTGACAAGTTTGCAAACATTATAGTACAGAAACTGATAACAATAATAAAATGATTGATTTGATAATTATAGTATGTGACATGTGCAGAGACCTCTTGGAATTCAGCAATTCAAGCAACATTTCCTTTGGTAACAAGAGAATCAAACCACCTGAGACATTAGGTTGAAAATAATTTACAGGATGATAGATGTCAGTGCCCTCGCCAAACTATGTTCCCTGCTCAACCAGAGTATTTTGGAGATTAATCTTTCTAAGACTAGGTTATCTAAGAGACAATGCATCAACCTAATCTTTCAATGTTAACATCATTGTTTGATTTTCAACCTTCTGTGGAGATGCCAACCCCCAAGAAAATTTAACCCCAAGCCAGTAATCCAGGGTCCCATACTAGTATTGCATTAGTGACGTCCAGACTGGAAGGTTTCTATCCTGGAAACTAACAATATAATTCATGTAATCCTCCTAAATTTGACAAGAATGGTAATGTGTAATAATTCTAGAAAATGTTCAAGGTGACCACTTACAGGTCCAATGACCCTTTTAAAAAGCCACTGCCATGATTAATTGTTTAGATGACCAGAGTTAAATTCTGATTATGCCCTTCTTACCTGAGGAACATTGGAACTTTTATAATGTATAAAATACGGTGCTGTGTTGAGCTTTTCTTTCCGCTTGACATCAATTTTAGAGTCTTTTGAAAACAAGTCAATTTTCCACCACCGCCTCACTGCACCAATTTCCAAATTTATGTCCTCAGATCCACCACCTGCTTCCCCCATGTGGGGCAGCAGGGCCCATCCAATAGATTAACCACCCAGCAGGCAAACGTGTGCGACTGGCTCATCCAGCCCACCAAATACATCCAGTTGCTATGTCCCTCCAAGGGGCCTAGCAATCCACCTTGTACGATTCCACCCAACCTGCCCCCATCCCCTACCCTACCACAATCCACTGTCCGCTTTTGCCTCTGAGTCAAATATAGATGTCTCTTCCCATATGATGACAAAGTGATAATTGAGCTGGCATCTGCCACCTTCGCACCAGCAGGATTTATAAACTTCCGACCTTATAAGGGCTATTTTGACATAGGTATTCCCACTGAAGAGGACGCGGCCGCTGCAGCAGCTACGCCCTTTGTATAAAAACACCCCCATTACCACCACCCAAACATAACTCCAAGGTGATAACACACTTGTGGTGACCTTTGCAAACCTCCCTTCACACCTTCCCCCTCAAACACTTTATGAGGAGTTGATGTCAAGGCTGTCCACTTATGGCGAAAACCCTATCACCCAATTCATTTTACCAAGTGGTGATTAACGCCTCGTGGCACCTCAGGAAATGGCCACCATTACCCCTACCAGCTGAAAATGGCCCAGCACATCCCATGCATGCCTATATCCCATCCGCACCTGACCCTTTCTTTGGGCTTGCATTGACAACCATAGCACAATCTGTCCCCTTTGCCATGAGTTGAACCACACAAAGAGAACATGAAAATATATTTCAAAGCCTGCAAACATGGCCAGCTCCGCCCATGAGGCCACACCACAGCGTTTGAGTGGGGTTTGGCTGTCCCCCACCTCCCAAGGTTGAGCGCTCAATGAATCAGCAACAAAATCGAGCAACACAAATCTAAGCTGGCCAAACTAAGCCAGCCAGTGCACACCCAGGTCAACCAATCAGGAGCAGGTTTGGACCCATGTTCAATCCATATAATCTCCCGTCCCAAAACCTACCCAACCAAAGCACCTACCACTATATCTTCCTGAATCAACCAAAATCCCTGGAACTTAATAGATAAAGTGACCTAATCTGGTGAAATTGTCCCACCACCAAGTTATACAATTGATTTAGTATCTTATCTGAATTCAGACTTTGATGTCCCAGCCCTGACCAACCGATATGTCCTCAAACCCAATGCTCCCATATACCAAAAAGACCACCAGCTTGCTGAGGTTGTGGTAGCCTCACCCAAAATCCCCATTTTTGCAGAATGTGTGCAAAATCTGTTGCGGAATTTAAAAATGGGCTGCACACCCCCTTGTTCCCCTCAAATTTTCCTCCTATCACATAAGAGGAAATCCGATGCCTCTACAAAACTGCCACCACCGCTGTTAAGCATGTCGCTGAACTGGCAGATTTTTCCTCATCCACATGCACCACAAGAGCCAATACTAAAAAATTAGAACAACTTCACAACGCCCACATCCAGGATGAACACCAGTTTGCTGAACTCATAGAGGCTTTGATACAGGCTAAATTGTCAATCTAAACAACTATCTACTTCACCTCAACCCTCATCCTGAAGATGCCCCAACCCCTTTCTCTCTGCATTGATCCACCTCTACAATGCTGAGCCTGATGATGATCCGCCTGATCCCCCTCCCCCATGATACGATAAGCAGCTCGCCGCTATGCCACCTGGTAGGTTATTTTCTTGTTTCTTTTGTGTCTTACTGCTCTATAAGGGCGGTTGGCTCATGATTTTTTTGTTTGTTTTAGTTTCAAAGTTTCAGTTTCAGTATCGTCTGTCCACTGGTCAGCTTGCCTAAGTTAGATAAAGATGTGGTACTGTGAGATTTTAGAAGTCCTAAATGCATGGATACTTAGAAGTCTATATTCATAACCATTCAATTCAAGAATAGTAAAACTATCACTGAGTTTGCTGACAACCCTTGTCAAAGGTGGAGCACAGGATCAGACTCTTCCTTGGGGATGAGTCACCGACCCTGTGGGAGAAAACATGTGAGGCACAGCCCTCACTTTTCCCTCACGCGGTGTATGTAGCCACCAACATGGGCTGCGGCTGGATCAATATTGGTTTTGAAACAGACGATGAAGCTGATGCCGCAGCAAAAGTCTGTGTGGAAAATGCCCTCCCCAAGGGCAAAAAAATTGTGCACACCGCGCGCACCAGATGGAACAAAGCGAAAACTTTGTTCATCTCTTTTGACTTGCTCCCCACCAACCTTCCTTGTAAGGTAATTGAGGAGGAGCTCCGTAAAGGTCATATGGCCTACAGAAATTCAGCAACTTAAATTACAGTGATTTTGCCTGATGCCCAACATGTGCATGGGCAAAGCTATTGCTGTAATCAACTCCTTCCCAGAAGTGGAAGAGGACTTATCCAGAATTCCCGCACAGCAGAATTTCACTTAGCAGATGGGGGCCAGTCAGCCACATTCTGAGTTACACCGGAACGCGCACCACCCATTTGCAACCACTGTGGCTCACTGGGCCACAAGGAACACGAATGCCCTGTGAAAGAGGGCTTAATGTAAAGTGATTATTGTGAGGAAGCAATGGACGAAGATAATGAAAACTTCGCCAAAATGACTGATGGTCACCACCCATTCCGCTGGGGTGAAGATGGATTATACTCCATCGTGGACCCAGTTACAAGCAAACAATGTAAAGTGGCACAAAAGGCCCACAAGCGAGCAGCAGCTGAAGCGGTGGCACACGCGGAGTCTGCCATTAACCTCGGACAAATTCAGGAGGATATTTCAGATATTCACCAAACCAACCAATCAGAACAATATGCCCAAGCCAAAAATTATCACAGTAACCAGACTGAGCCACAAAGCGTCATCAGTCATGCACATACTGAGGAACAATGCAACCGCAGTTTGGGTGAAAATGCGGTGCACAAATCACCAAAGTCAAACCTCAAAAATATAGAATCCAATCAACAAACCGCATCAAATCAACAAATCACCTGCGCAGGAAAGGTTGACGCAAATGCAAAAAACACAATTCCTGTGAATCATTGGGTCAGATCAAGGGAACCAACAATGGCAGTGAAAGAGTTGGAGTACAGATGCGGAGCATGGCCAAAATGAGCCACGGTGGGTTAGGGCCAGAGGTCTCCCAACCGCTCCTGAGGCGCCACAGGCACATCAGTGTCAATAGGGACTCTAAACATCGCGGGAGCCAGGGCTCATAAGTCCAAAGCCAAAAGCTGAAATTCCTGCAAAAACCTCTTGTAGACATCTTGGCCATCCAGGAAATTCACTGTCTACAAGGGGAAGAAGGATCCTGGTCAACCAGGGTCGCACCATCACAATCAGTATGGACGTCTCACTGTGGGGTAATCATCCAAAACAACAAAAAATTTAAAATTACAAATTCATCATCACACTTACACAGTCGAGTCCTGGTAGCAACAATCACATGCCAAGAGGAAATAATTTTGATAGCATGTGTCTATGCACCTTGCACCACAACCAAGAGAAAACAATTTTTGAAAACATTCCTACTCTCACCCTCCCACCAGATACCATTATGTTAGGTGATTTCAACTACTGGGATAACCCCAATACAGATTGATGGCCTAATCCCAGGGGATACCCACCTGGACACATTGACTTCCGCACAATGAAGGCATCTCTTGGCTTACAGGATGCTCTCCCCCCAGTTCACCACTTCTTCCCCCTATGACATGGCCCAACATACGTGAGGGAGCGCTCATATCGATGAGTTGCATTGACCACATCCTTGTCCTGCAATCACACTACTCAAGAATCTCCAAGTTTATAACAAAAAAAATCAACTTTTCTGACCACCAATTAGTTACGGTTCAGTTAGCGCCAACCTAATCCCACACACAGGTCTCGCCTTAGAGAAAGCTTCACCTGGAAAATATAATATTGCCTAAGATATCCGACTGGGTCAAAAACGAGGCTACAAACCCAGAATTCACAGCCCCATTCACTTCGGATCCCATCAGAACATGGGAAAATTTTTAAAAGATTCAATCAACAAAACCTGACATATTGCATCATGTAAGTACACTGCGGACACAGCCATGATCAAGCGTACCTTGGCAGAACTAGACCACCTGGAAATTAATACTCTGAGATCTGGCTATAGCCCTAATTGGGGACGCAAAAGGACAGAAATTTCAGCCCAACTTAACAATCTCATCTTCGAACACCAACACAGAATCAAAGTATTGAACAAATGTAAGTTCATAAAGAAAGGCGAAACCTGTTTGATATACTTTTTCCGTCAATTCCACTCCAGCGGAAACCATCCCACGGGCACACAGGTCTGAAAGACCAATGGCACCGTGGCAACCAACCCTTAGGAGGTCAAGGTGGAAGTACACCGTTATTACACTAAATTATATTGTGAAACGCCAACAAATTCACAAAAAATCAAAGAACTTATACAAACTGCCAAGATACAAAGTACACCACCAAATTACAACATACTATCCCTAATTACATGGGAGGAGCTTTGGGAAACAATTCGCGGTGCACCATGTAGGAAATGCCCAGGGCCTGATGGGATACCCTACGAATTTTACAAAAAATATTTTCAACAAATCGCCCCCCTCCTATTGGCATCTATGAACCAGTGCTTGTTAGAAACACGCCTATTACCAGGAGGCCATGAATCCTACATTATAACCTTGTATAAAAATGGTGACAAGTTGGGCCTGGCCAACTGGCATCCAATTGCACTCTCCAACACTGACACAAAAATTCTAACAAAAATTTTAGCAGCTAGATTAGGCGCAAATGCATCTGACGTCCTATCACCCAACCAGTTTGGGTTTATACTAGGGCGTTCAATCTGGAACAACATTCACCCTGTTGAAAACATTTGCCAATCCAAAGCAAATGGTGCCCTGGTCTTCTTGGATCAGGAAAAGGCGTATGACCGTGTTAGCTGGCCATACCTAAAAGAATGTTATATGCCTTCAAACTCCCACCAAGATTTATAAAATGGGTGATGCTCCTAACAGAATCTGCAACCATAGCTATATGCGGCCCTGAATTCCTAACAAACAAGATTAAACCACACAGAGGGCTCAAAAAAAGGGGATCCCCTCAGCCCACTGCTATACAATTTCAGCTTTGACCCACTCCTCCGAGTAACTGACTAACGTCTCATGGGGATAACCACAGAAGGACAACCAACAGTCAAGACACTGGCCTTTGCGGATGACTGCGTAGCAGGTATAGCAAACAATGAAGATGCCTGACAGCTGGAACGCACTCTAGAGGAATACTCCAAGGTGAGCAATGCATCGCTCAACAAAAGAAAAACAGAAACCATCATCTTAGGCAAATACTCAAATAGCTGGGCCACAACATCAGAACCTCATACCAACCCACGAAGAAAAAACTCAATCATTTTACCCTTTGCAACACCTCCCACCACCACTCCTGTCTGACACCTTGGAATTTGGCTAGAATCAGGGGGATATGCTAGCGAGACAATGGAAAGTACCTGTTACAATGGGTATCCAAACGCGTCGCCTCCCTCAAGGGAAGAACCCCAGGATTAACAGGGCGAGTTACAGTTACTAACTCGCTCATCCTCCCAATACTGTGGTACCAAGCCCACGCGATCGCCTTCTCACCTACCTTTATAACTATAATCCGCGCGCTTATCCAGGGCTGGCTGTGGCCCGGCTCTCACCATCCTATACAGATAGAAACACTATTTGGCCCACGCTCAATTGGAGGCATGGGACTAATAGATTTTGAGAGCCACGCCAATCACATCCTAGGTACCTGGACAAAGGAAGTTCTTGCTCCAGACCTCCAGCAACAACATTGGTCCAGAGCAGCAAGGACTAACTTTGCACAGGCGCTCAATTTAACCAACCCACATAGTCCACCCAGACTATTTTCATATCTTGCCAAGCACCCTACTGCAACGGGTCCGCATGGAACTTCCCTCATTTTAAACATATCCTCCAAACTATCCGCCTGATGGGATGGACCATAGAGAACATGGGTACTGTACAGGGAAGGGGATGACCCAGCCCCCAATTCAAATTAAGAAACCCAGAAAACCACCCCCAGAGAGATATGCTCGCAACAACCCCAAACATAGCTAGGATAGAATACCTAGATATGTTGGACATTACCTATGATTTAACCACACAGAAGGCAGTGTGGAAAATGACTCACCACCCACTCTTACAGTCGAGGATAAGAGCAAACGCCTGGCGCTGTCAGAGAAGGACTTATAGGATGGTGGACCACTCCAACTCCCTCCACAAAACATATGCAGTATGTGGAGGGGAGGGATCCCTACATCACCGCCTAGAAACATCCCCCCAACCAAAGCTATTTATGACAGGAAGGCGCACGCCTGCTTAAGATCCAAAATGTACAGGAATTCTCGATATCAAAGAGCATCTTTGCGTGTCAGATCAAGTTACCAATCCATCTACCCTCCGCTCCCTAATAATACCCATTGCAATGTGGATAATCCACACAGTTGCATTAGATGCGTTCAAGGGCACGGTCCCAACCATTCATGGGGTTATTAACAGATTCCATATCCACTTACTGGAGCACTTCCAAGCCTGGCTCTATGGATATATGAGACCAAGGCATAAAGCGCTCATATAATCATGGTTCCCACTCTGGTTCCTCCACACAGACCCTTTCCTTCATATCTGCTCCATAGCAGGGGAAACCCCCTTGGAGTAGTGCACCAACCCCCCATACCTGGCAGTACCTCTGGCAACAGGGGTAACTTGAGTACCCTGGGTTGCCCAATTTTATATTTGTCGGTTATTCCCTTAGTTTTACATATATTTAGTAATGTCTATCCCCTGGTCGGCTTATCTCAGTTAAAAAAATCACTGAGTTTGCTGACAAATCTTGCCACAAGGCTCAGCTACTGCTGGCTTCTAAAGCCATGGTGGATCTTAACATCAAAATTGAGCTTAAGAATGCCACAAAAATTTTCCTAAGCAAAAACCATTCCTAGCTGCCTGTGCTAGCAAAGTGTTTAGGTACGCCATCTGTTAAGTTTGGCGCTTTGAGTCATATAACAGATGCACAGGTCAACACATGTAACACACCAGATAATTTATGAATATATTAATCTGGAAAAAACTTATAACAATAAATATCAATAAAAGCAAGGGTGCTTATTAGTTAAATACAGGAGCGCACTGTAGTATCTGGTACTGCTAGTAGCTCAGGGGCTCACTATCTCAATTTATTTTAATTATACGAGGATGGCCGACCAGGGGACAGACACATCTGATATGTAGGGAAGAGGAAAACGGGAAACATAAAAGGGAAAAGAGCGCAAAACAAAAGAACTTAAAAATATGACTTGGGACACTTGGGTGTGGCTAGGGGCCACGGGTGGTGGGTGACTAGACCTTAAGTGGCATGGCAGCTCAGGGGCAGTAGGGTGTACCTCCTATGAAGACTTTGAGGTTTTCAATGTCATAGCGAAGGAACCAGATTGAAATCCAGTTGTCCATCCATTTCTTCCATTTGTGTTGGAGTGAGCTGAACAGCCAGGCTTGGAAGTGGTCAGCCAAATGGCTGTGGAACCTGATGATGGCTTGATTGAAATTGTGGAGGATCCCATTGAAGGCGTCGAGGGTAATTATGTGAATGGACCATATTGCAATGCTCACAATTCGAGCCCTTAGTGTCTGGGGGATAGGCGAGGCCATGTTGAGTGCCAGGATATCGCGGGATAGTCAGAATTCAGCTGTTGGTGATTGTTGAAACAAGTGCATCACGTTGGCCCAGATATGTGTGGATGGTGGGCACTCTTCCAGGTGGTGTGCTAGTGTGTTGGGTCCGCCACAGATGGCGCATATCTTGAACATTGAGAAAGTATGGTCAGCTGTTCTAAACGTATGGCGCATGTATTGCCACACTGTGGAGCACACTTGTGGGGATAAGAGGGGGTAGTTGACGAGGTCCCACACCTGCTTTTGGGTGCGCAAGCCATATGGGACGCCTTGGTAGTCTAGGTATTCAATCTGGGAAATAGGAAAGGGTGGTAGTGGGGCAGGCGCTTTAGACACCGTTTGTCCCCTGTGGAGTTGCACGTAACCAGTTTGAGGGTGAAAGTCTTCAGATTGCTGTGCTTAGGAGAAGCTCCAATCCCCTTGTCTTAGGTTGTACAGGATGCATTTGAAATACGTATTGGTGTTGTGCGGTCCAGTCGCGGTTGGATGTTTTGCAAGGTACTTCATCAGAGTTGCAGGGTTGGAGGGGGACCTCAGGTGTAGTGCCCTTGCGAAATTGGTTTGGGCTGCCTTAGCCCAGTGGGGGGATGGTGTTTGGGTGATGTTTTGAGAGCTACCCATGAGCCTAGGATTTGCGTTGCTCTTTCCAAGAAGTTGAGCAGCCCCATCTCGCCTTTCTTCCGTGAGCTGTACATGGTCTCCAGCCTGACAGGTGCGCGGTATCCAGACCATAGTTAGTTCTGCAGGAGCTTGTAGACTGCGTTGGTAAAG
The DNA here is from genome assembly GCA_022478985.1 of Massospora cicadina. Taxonomy (NCBI): domain Eukaryota; kingdom Fungi; phylum Entomophthoromycota; class Entomophthoromycetes; order Entomophthorales; family Entomophthoraceae; genus Massospora; species Massospora cicadina. The sequence goes on from JAKSZP010015795.1 coordinate 67,824, forward strand.
TTGACGGAGAAGGGAATTGCGTGGGCAGCAAACCATAACTTTTACAAGATCAGGGAGTTGGCTAGCACAACTCTTCCGGTTAAACTAGCTTTACTCCTCCGCATACATGTCATTCTTTTTGTGATGTTGTCCAAAATGTTGGTTTTGATGGTGTCAAGTGTATATCCACCAGCTTCGAGCCATATGCCCAGATGATGGACTGGGTTGGTGGCGGGGTGGTGTGCAAAGGGTAAACACAGTGGGTTTACCTTCTTGGATCGTTGTTGTGTGGTTGGTTGGTTTGTGTGGTGGTGGGAGGGTGAGGCCCAGTTCAAACTGAATTTGCCCATTACAATTACCTCTGTTTTCTGTTTGTTCAGCATGGCGTTACTTACTGACTCATACTGGTGAATAATGCGCTCAATCGCCCTGGCATCCCTATTGCTTGAGACTCCAACAACGCAGTCATCAGCAAAGGCTAGCATTTTGGTTGGTAGTTGTCCCTCCAACCTGATTCCAGTGAGCTTTTAGTTTGCAATGCGGAGGAGGGGGTCAAAGGTAAAATTGTATAGTAGGGGGCTAAGCGGGTCACCTTGTTTAAGGTCCCTTTGGGGGTGATGGTGTCGGTTAGGAAGCCTGGGCCTCTGATTGCAAACTTGGATGAGCGCGTTAGGAGGAGCGCCCAGTTTATAAAGTGGGGTGGTAGGTTGAAAGCCTTTTACACTGTTCTAGGTAACCCCAGTGCACTTGGTCGTATGCTTTCTTTTGGGCCAGGAAAGCAAGGGCGCCTGTGGGGTTAGCTTGGCAGATGTTGGCAATTGTGTGGATGTTATCCCAAATTGAGCGATTTGGGATGAAGCCAAACTGATTGGGGGAGAGGGCTGTCTGAGCAATGCAACCCAGACGTTTGACTAGGATTTTAGTTAGTATTTTGGTGTCGGTATTGGTGAAAGCAATTGGACGCCAGTTGTTTAGGTCTGCCTGGTCTCCTTTTTTGAAGAGTGTGACCACATACGCGTCTTGGCCGCCAGGTAGTAGGGATGTGTCTTACAGGCACTTATTCATAGTTGTCTATAGTATTGGTGCGATATATTCAAAATATTTTTTGAAAAATTTGTATGGTAGGCCATCAGGCCCAGGGCATTTGTTGTGCGGGGTTGATCTTATTACCTCCCATAGTTCATCTTTAGTGATGGGTGCTACAAGGTCTGGTTGACCAGCTATAGTATCAATATTAGCGGATGATGAAAATTTTTCAATTTCTCTAGGTGATGCAAAATCTGCCGCGTACAGGTCAGTGTAAAATTGGTGTAATTCAGCCGATATTTCCGATGGTTTGGATGCCAGTGTGTAATCTGTTTGGTGGACCTGTGTGCAAGTCACCAAAGTTGAAATTGATTTAAAACGGAGGAAAAATTGGGCCATGTGAGTTTCTCCGAATAAAATGTATTTTGATTTGTAGCATACTTCAGTGTAATGCTGATATTTTCTAAAGAAGGAGTTTACCTGTGTGGATAGCTGGAACCACAGGAGGCCCCATTGGGGGGTGTATCCCTCATGAGGTGTGTTGTTTTCTAAGTGTTGAAGCTGTCTGATAGCTTTATTGATTGTCATGGACATTGCAGCTGTTTTTCTGGAGTTCAGGTGGCAGGGCTTCTTGGTTGCATGAGCCTTGAATATTATCCACTTGGCGATAGGGTTCCTGTTGGGTGTTCATCTTTCTTGCTGTGTTGTTAGCACTGTCTCAATCCAAAGTTTAAGCTCCAGAAGATGGATGGTTCTTGGGTGAACTCTGTGCCAGGTTGGTGGCTTTTTGTATTTTTCCAAGGATGATAACGCTATTGAGACCATCTGGTGGTCAGAGAAAGGGATAATTGTTGTTGTAAAGTCTGATACTCGGTGCCATAAGTCTATAGTGGCGAGCATCAGGTTAATCCGGGTCATTGAGACCAGCTGGTTATTGTTGTGGTGGGGCCTCGTCATGTTGGCCAGGGTGGGGGCTTGTTTGGGAATGGTGTTGCATAGGCCCAGCATTGCCTTTAGTATGCATAGTTCCGTGTGGCCACAGGGTATAGTCTTAGACTTGGGCCAGCAGTCAGTATTGGTGTTAAGCCAGCAGTTGAAATCTCCCACGAAAAACGTTGCCTCAGGGAAAGAGATTGTGAGGATATTGGAGAAAAATTTTTGGTGGTCATTTGGATTATTTGGGGCATATACACATGCCACAGCAAAATTTTCTCCATTACACTCGAGGTCCGCTAGAAGCAGCCATCCTTCCAGGTGGGAGGATGTGCTTTGGATATTTACTGGAGGGTCAAAATTTGTTCGAATTACCACCTCACAGTGGTATGTCCAAAAAAATTTGGCTGGAAGGAGCATGGTTGACCATAACTCCTCCTCCCCCAGTGGACAGTGGGGTTCTTGGATGGCAAGATGTCCATGGGGATATTGTGCAGGAAAGCCATTTTTTTAGCCCAAGACATGGGGGCCTTGGCTCCCATGATGTTGAGTATCCCTATGTTGATTGCGGTAGTCCGCACATCAGGAACGCTGGGGCGACCCACTGAGGTCACCCAGTTCCTTATCATGGGTCATACTGCAAGTATGGGGTCAATTAGCCAGATTAGTTCCAGTGTGCTGGTTGGCAGTCTTAGTACTGGATTTGTTTGGTTTCTTCTGGCTCAGATTAATCCGTGGAGTTTGGGTCTGGCGTGGGTTGGCTTTTGCCCCATCAGCAAAAAAAATTTGCCACTTGCCTGTGGGTTTGATGGGCAGAAACTAGGAATTGGGGTGATTGGGTTTTGTGCATAAGTGTTGTCACATTGTGATTGGCTGATTTGGTCTTCCATATCATCGCTTATCACATGTGATTGGCTGGGAGGATCCACAGTGGTGCAAGGTGGATCTGCTCCCTCTTGGTTGGAGGTGTTTGATTGGTTGTGTCCAAAAAATTCATCATTTTGGTTGTGTTGGGTTGTATGTGGGGGATCTGATTAGTTGTTCCGCTGTGCTGCCATGGCATCCACCTAAATCTGTTCTGGGGAAATTGTGGTATGGGTTTGGGTCTCATTAGAACTCGCTGCCTGCTTGCAGGCGGTCTGTGCATGACGGCAGTCTTTACGCAAAATGGGCTCAACCAAAGTGACATTGGCTCTTTTGCCCCAATAGAAGGCGAAAGTGGAGTCCTTAATTTTCAAAAGTTGGGCTTGTTTCATCCATATTGTCCTCACATAATTCCGTTGCTCTGATCCCACACTTGATGAGCCACGCATGGTCTTTGTGGCCTATAGCTGAGCAGAATTCGCAGATAAGTGGGGTGTGTTCTGGTGGGAATAAAAAGGGGTGAGATATGCTGCCATTGGGGAGGTTGATGGTCGCTGTGTGGGGAATGAGGGTGATATCCTTTACCACATCCTGATCAGGTTCAATAATGGCTATTGCCTTCCCTGTACACAGGTGGGGCAAGAGGGGGAATTTCTTGAATTCAAACTGTTTGATTACGCCATAACCTTTGAGGCCCCCGCAGAGCTCATCTGCAAGGATATCACAGTGCACGGTGCTCGGGAGTCAATCAAATACAATGAATAGGTCATTTGCCTCATTCCATCATGTGCGCACCATGCGGATGGTGCAGTCTTCATTGTTAATCTTTACAGAGAATATGATTTTTGCTGCTTCCACCGCTTTCTCTGCGGACATGAACATGACGTCCACCCATCCTCTATGTAAATTTATAATTTACCAAAATGGTGTTTGGGAAAGTTGTGGAAAAGGCCTCCCCATTTTTAAAGCCAGCATGGGAAAAAGAATATTTATGCTGAACTAAAATAGGAGGCGATTCTATAATTGAAGCACCAGAATCAGTGGCTGATAATTTAATGGAATGAGAAATGCAATGGTGGGGCTATAGGGATTCAATCAATAGTAAATCAAAAAGTGACTAACCTCATATAAAAATGAGGGACGCGTGCCATACTGATTACAAATAATGGTATAATCCTTTATCTAGTATTAGTTGAAAATACTTTAAATAAATATAAAATATTCACTAATGGTTGTTCAAACCAATTACATCATTTCCCCCCACTTGACCAACCATCAGGTAACAAATATGAGTGTGGTGTATAATAAGCTATTGAGAGCTCATGGCCATAAATCCAGAGGGTGATAATACATTCTAAGAGACTTAGAATGCACTTAATTGATAAGGTAGCCCTTAATGTGATCCTTTAGAGTGTAGGCATCTGCAGAAGTCTTCTCTATAATCCCAAACAGACCCTTCCATATGTGCTCTAGCTTACAAGTACTTAAAGAACTATGGAGTCAGCTCGCTAACCTTGGCTCACTTAACCTGTGAGGCTGCCTCACTGCTCAGGGGTCTAATTCGCGCAGATTAGGCACTAGACAACCTTTGCTAAGATCACAATCAACCTCCTAGAGCAAAATTCTCCTCTGATTCTACACCTTATAGCATCAATCACTTTGGTAAACTCTTCACGCCCATGGCGAAACTATTGTAGACACTCTTAGATTTGTTTGTAGTACGTTGGTCCTTAAGACTCAACGTAAGCCAATACAACCTCTCCCTTGACAGCTTGGGTCCAAGGTATTCTGAAATAGAGAATGTCTTTTTCCAAACAGAGCAGATCTCAGACTGTTTACAGTATTCTACATCTTTGGTTAATACCAGACTGGTTACTGGTGATTAGATCACATAAACAACTATGAGTGAAAGTAAATAAATAATATCAATATTCTGTGGAAAGGTCCTTTATTAAGACAAAAAGTGAAGTAATTTATACTTCATAGGAAAATCAAGGTACAAAATAAACAAAATATTGAAAAATAATTTTGAATTTGGGTTTCATTATTGGTGATTTACAAGATCCCCTAGTCAGACGTCTTCTGGCTGCTGCTTTTTAGCTTCGTCCATTTAGACTAATTCTTGTAGCTGCAAGCTCTGTCTCACGGAGGTTATCCCTGAACCTGGATGGTCAAGGGCCTTTGTCCTAGCCCTGCTTCTGGTTTTTGGTCTATTGTATCATCTTTTAATATTAATTTATTACTAATTTAATAAAATCCTTCTTGACTTCAGGTTCAAGTGATGGCGCTCCTGCAATGTGCATTGCACTGTGGTTTTGCTTGACTCTCAAAATTGGCTGATTATCAGACTTGGTGATATACACTTTTTCCTCAGATGCTCTCATCAGCATATTTTGGTCTGCTCATTTTCACCTCATTGGTGAAATGCAAATTATTTTGGCCCCCTGAAGATAAATAAGAAGTCAATTTTTATACAAAAGTTTAACAGCATCATCATCTTCAATCAATAAATCCTATGACCCTTTAGGGCAAAAATAATTCACATAATGTCATATTGGTCTTCATAAAATTTCGTTGCTCACCCAAATCTAAAAAAGAGACTTGTTCACAACCATCTGCGGTTGAATGGTCGCCTGTACCGCCACTGATTGGGTTGACTTTTAGTCATTCCACTAGTTGAGGAATGATCTTATGCACCATTTGTGGCCTCGTCTTTGACACAAGGTTATCATGATACCAGACTAATCTCCCTACTCCAAAAGTAGTTAAGGTCAATCAGTCCTTGTTAGCATATAATCTAGCCTTGACTTTCTGAGCCAGGAGTGTTAGAATAGGCAGATCTTTGTAGCTTAATCAAAACCTTTAAGATTTTAAGATATTTATTGTACCTCATGTTCTCTTCTTTAACTCATATATTAAGAGTGAGGTAGAGCAGGATGCTTCCCATGTATAGCTTAAATGATTAGTGTCCTGTGGCCAAGTGATAAGGTATACTATTGTGGGAAACCAGCTGATTTTCGCTCACTGAGGCTTCACGCTGGCTGGTTTCCACAAATGTTTTTAATAAATTTAAATTTAAAAAGAAAGGGCTATATAAATTGGTTTTTTATGCGTTTTATTATGAGCGCAATAAGGGTAAAAATGATATCCCTTGACCTCCGATTATCTAGTATTTAAAGTAAATTTGAAGTTTAAGGGGGAAATTGGAAATATGTTCAGAATAGCCTGCACAAGTCCAAATTTAGGAAATATGCAGGAACAACATATCATAGTTCAGGGATTTGCATCAGGGCAGCGGAGCAAAGGAAGAGGAATTTTGATTGGCCCAAATGTACCTGTGAGGTAACATTTTTATTAATTTGAGCCAATCACTGCCTGAGAAATTCCTTGTGCCTTGGGGGACCCCCGCCAAGCCTATAAAAGGGGGGGGGTCCCCGCACAGGTGCATTGAAGGACTTCATTGGGGTCAGGGGAGTGCCTTTCAATGATTCCCCCAAGGTCCATGGTGCGGTCAGAGAAATCTGACTGGCTGATTTTAATTATGCCTGTACGGGTTTCAAATTGGCGATTCCCCAATTAATGGGGTTCCACCAAGAATTGGCCAGGTACTTTTGGCCAGTTTCAGCAATTTTTCATTTTTACTATAATTAAATGAACTCTTAACAGCATCAGAATATCACAAATAGCTGACACTTCTCAGTTTTGGCAGAACTTGACCTATGGCATTCTGATTTCTATTCTGCAAATGTAAATGTCTGACAACTATAGGCAAACATGGCGAAAGGCAAAAGAGTTTTAGTGGGAACTTTGCCATTAACCAACTTTATGAAAATTACCCACACAAGTACTATTCTCTCTTTCAACAGTGCCGTTGGTCTCATGGTATTAGGGTGTAGACAGTAATTCTCTTATACCCATTAACTCATTGAGTTTAATAATCATTTGGGATGTAAAGATAACCATTTTATCTGCTAGAATAAAGTGGGAGCATCCATGCTAATAAACTATAAACCCAAAATAATTTTAGCATTGGTTGCCACGACCAGGTCCTTAACTGCTTTGGTCTCCACCCATCTTGTGAGATGATTGATTTCAACAATAATATGTTTATATTGGCCGCAACATTGGCCAAAGGGCCCACAATGCCTATAGAAATGGTGTGCTAGGCAGATTTTGAGTTTGACTAATTAATATGAAGTGGCCTTCCAATAAGGCACTTCAACTTGGCATTCTTAACAATAACTGAGTGTCTCATGAATATTAAAAGGCAATGACTCATAATAATAATTAAATCCTAACTGTTCAAGCGTTTCCTAAATGCTCATGATCATATCCTTATGGGCCACAATGATTAAGTCAGTCCACTCAGTGGGTTGGGGAATTATAAAAGATTGTTTGTCAATAATTTTATAAAGTTTTCCATCTTTATTAACAAGTATCCCATCATAGCTTTTCTAGCTTGCATTAAACCTCTTCAGGTTTGTTATCATATCTCTAAGATACCATTTTATCAAACAATTTATTAGCCTTATCAATTAGTAAGGCTACAATAGGCAACTGGGAGAGTCTGTCCACATTTTGATGCTTAATGCCGGGCCAGCAGTGTATATAAAAGTCATGGGCTTGTAATTACAAAGACCAGCGGGCCAGTCGTCCTTCAGGTTCTTTAAGAATTTGTAACTATCTTAGAGAGCTATGGTCAGTTACCACAGTAATTTACGCCATGGATGTAACCCTGAAGTTGCTTACAAGCATAAAACAATGTTAAACGCTCCTTTTAGTAATGGTATATTCCATTCATGTATATCCAAAGTCTTCTGCAATATGCAATGGGGCTTTCTACCCCCTCAGAATCAAGCTGGGATAACATTACTCCTACAGCTGATGGATGAATCCATCTTAACAATGAATGACTTATCAAAATAGGGGTACATAAGTATTGGCGTTAGGGTGAGGCAAAGCCTTAGCTTGCCAAAGGCCAGCTGACAGTTCTACGTCCACTCAAATTGCATTTCATTTTTGGTAAGGTGAAATAAAGGTTCATCTATTTACTGAGATTTTACACAAACTGGCAGTAATAGTTGAGTATCCCCAAAAACACTTGGATTTTTTGCTTACTATTAGGCCATGTCATCCATTCAGAAAGCTTCTAGCTTCGCTGGTTGGGGCTGTAAGACTTATTTGTCAATGAAAACCATATATGTGTTGCTCTCAAAAGAAGTTACACTTAAAAGGCTTAATTTTAGGATCCGCCTTGGAGAGCTGGCGTAATACCTCTTTCAAGTGCTGTTAGTGTTTTTTAAACGTTCTAGAATAACCGTTTTTATCATCTAGGTAAACTAAGACACAGGAGATCCTTAAATTTCCCAGTATTCTGTCCATAGCATGTAAGGTGGTCATAGGGATGGTGCACAGCCCCTGAGGCATCTGACTAGGTTGGTATAGACCTTAGTAGTTTTCATTGTACACTTTTTCTACTCCTCATAGGCAGCTTGATCTTCATTTGCCAGAAATTAGATCCGTTGGCTGAGAAATATTGAGCGCCGCACAAGTGGTTCAGTGCATCATCAATCTGCAATAAAGAATAAGAATCCATTTTGGAAAATATTGTTGAGCTTCTAGTAATCTAATACCACATGGTTAGAACCATCCTTCTTTTTAGTAATTAACAACGGGGAGGCCTATGACACTTAGAGGGTACCAACATTCCATGCTTCACTAGTTGGTTATTTTCATTATTAAAAACCTCATCTGCCACCTTTGAGCACCTAATAGGATGAAGGAAAATGGGTGGATAAGATATAGTGTTGATTTGGTGTAACACATTGTTTGCACAGCCCAAAATCAATTTTTTTGCAAAATTGCACTTTACTTATCAAAAAGGGCTAAAGTTTGGTACTTCTCCTCATTGGTTAACCCTGATAGGCTTTCCTATGGTACCAAAGCACAAACAGAGAGATTGGTATCACCAGTCAGTCCCAGTTCCTCCAAAGTACTAAAGTCTTAAATATTCTCTACTTCAACAACAAGGAGAATATTTACAAAAGCAACACTTTACTGTCACTTTATTTGAATAAGGTGTGATATAGATTGGCTAGTAATATCTCAATTTCCCATGATGAGAAAGGGTAATCTCTAGCACAAGGACAAGATCGAGATTAGAGTAGCTAACGGTGTGAATAGCTCACTGTATAACCATCAGGGGATTTCCAGGTTAGTTTCTTTCCACATTATAAGTTGATGAATGCTTGGATAAATAGTTTAAAATTATCCCCTCTGCGGAATGGCCTTTTTTCCATAAATTGAGTAGGCAATCACAGATTGCAGCCATAAATCTTTAATATACCAATGGCACTACTTCATCCTTATGTGCAAGTTTAACAACCTACTGTTTTTAAAAAAGAGCCCTCGGTTTTATGATTTTAGTAAAATGGAAGATTTTGTCCTATTATCTACAAAGCTTTTTCTTCAAATTCAGTTTTAACTACATAAGTCCTCATAAGAGATGTTCGAACAAGAAAGTCATAATCTTGGCTTGGTAACACTATAGCTGGAGCAGATAAAATAAGCAAACAGAGCTCAGCAGAAGTGTAATATATGCATCTAATAAGGTGAATATCTGGGGCCTCACGGTACTATATCTTTATCAATGACCCATATTCAGCACCAGATCATGTATTTTCAACACTTTGGCGGAGATAATATTGATTGGTGCCCCACTGTCTATGATAGCTCTTACTTTAAGCTTATAAACAATAATATCAATGTATGTGCATTCAGAAGCATAAGCATAAGCTGCGTTGACTGTGTTAACATATAGGGCATCCACTTGCCCTAAAGAGGATTGTAGGTCAGCACATAATAGCAAGCTTAATTCTATTAGAGTACCAATATGTATGGCCACCTGAAATTCATATAACTTGAGAATATCACATGAGTTTACTGGAAGCTCGTAATGTTCTATCTGTTGCACATAATACTTCTCTACTAATACTAGAAATAACTCTTTTCGCATTTGTTTGATGAATGGATGGTAACTGCTAACACATTTGAATTTATTGCGGGGAAGGCCGACCATGGGACGGACACTTCTGAATATGACTCAGAAGAGACAAAACCTAGTACCAGGGGAGGCACCCCAGAGAAGCGATGCTATCTCTTGTTGCCAGCGGGAACGCCACTTATGGGGAGGGGGAAGAAACGTGTGAAGGGGCCATAGCCACAATTGAGCACGTGTGGAGGAAGGGGTCTGATTTGATGAACCAGACTGGGAACCAGGAAGAGACCAGCTGTCGGCGACATGGTGGGAGATATCCAAACATCCACGCTTGAAAGTGGTCCACCAAATGGGAATGGAATCTGTGTACCGCTTCTGGGAGGGTGGGGGTGGAGCCTGCGATGGCATCTAAGACAATCGTGTGGATGGTCCACATGGCGATTGCAACCACCAAAGCACGAAGGAGGGCAGAAGGGGGAGGCCATTGATAGAGCGAACATATCTCTTGACAGACTGAAGGGATGCGTTTGATCCTGGCCCAGAAGACGTTGAACTTCGCGCCATATCACTTTAGAGGTAGGGCTCTTCTCCAGGCGGTGAAACAGCGTTCCATACTGGCCACACACGACACAGGATGAGTGTAAAGCGTTAGAGCGCTCAGCTGTATGATACACCCGCCTCAGGCAGCGCCACACATGGGAGCGGACTTGAGGTTGCAACAGAGGATGGTGTACATATTTCCAGATATTTTTTTGGGTCTCAATGGAGTAAGGGATGTCCATCATGTTCAGGTAGTCCACCCTGGATAGGCCATGGGGTCGAATGGGGATCACGCCATCGTGGATGGGTAGCCCCTGTACCTCTTGTGTGAACTGAGGAGAGGGGCGGCCTCTTTGGGTTATATGTCTGCTAATATGAATTCTCCACTCAGCGCTCCGCATGGAGAGGAGGATTTGTTTTTAGTGGGTTTTAATCCCGTGAGGACCTGTGGCCGATGTATGTGAAGCGAGGTATTTCATCAGGGAGTGGGGGTTTGATGGATTGTTGAGGCCCAAGGCGCGGGAGAAGTTGGAGCGGGCTGCGCAGGACCAGTGTTGGGAGGGGAGTGTAGGGTGGTGACGGCCGCAATCCAGGTACCCAGGATCTTGGCGGCATGGGCTTTGAAGTCAAGCAGGCCCATGCCACCATGATGTTGGGGGCCAAACATGACCTCTAGCCGCACTGGTGGAAGGCGGACCAACCAAAGCCATCCTTGCAGCAAGGCGTACAAGGATTTGTAGAAGCTTGGGGAGAAGTGGATGGCGTGGGCTCCAAACCAGACTTTGGAGAGGAGCATGGAGTTGGCTAAAACAATCCTGCCAGTAAGGGAAGTAGGGTGGGCTCTGAGAGAGGCGATTTGCTTTGTCACGTTATCCAGAATATGGCACTCCATTACTGCTGACGCGTATCCGCCTGCCTCCATCCACACGCCCAGATGGCGTATTGGTCCTATGGTAGGACGTGGCACGAAGGGGAGCACCAGTGGGTCGGTGTGTTTTGAATTAGTAGGGCGAGGACGTGGGCGAGCAGATGGGCTGGGTTGGGAAAAAATTGCTGGGGTCCAGCAGTTCTGAAACCGACTAAGGAGGATGATTTTGGTTTTGGAAGCGTTCAGTGCCGCGTTGCTTACCCGGGAATACTCCTGGATGAGAGCTTCAAGCGCGCGTGCATCTTGATTATTAGACACCCCCACCACACAATCATCTGCAAATGCCATTGTTTTGACTGGGGCTTGGCCTGGCATGTGGACCCCAGTGAGTTGGGCATTCACATTTCAAAGTAGTGGGTCAAGGCTGAAGTTGTATATGAGTGGGCTGAGGGGGTCCCCTTGTCGCAAGCCTCTTTGAGGGCGGACTACTTCCGTCAGGAAGCCAGGGCCACGCACTGCCATTGTTGCAGATTCTGTGAGCAGCATTACCCAGTTGATGAAGCGAGGGGGTAAGCGGAATTGATGGAGGCAGGCCCTGAGGTATTCCCAGTTTACTCTATCATAGGCCTTTTGTTGGTCTAAGAAACAAGTGCCCCAGAGGCTATGGACTGACATGCATTAGCCACGGAGTGCACGTTATCCCTAATTGACCTTCTGGGGATGAAACCAAATTGTTCTGGGGAGATAGTGGCAGATGCTAAAGTCCCTAAACGGTTAGGCATGATTTTTGTTAAATTTTGGTGTTAGTGTTTGTTAGAGAAATGGGGCGCCAGTTGGCTAAGTCTAGCTTATCCCCTTTCTTGGAAAAGTGACAGTGAAGGCCTCATGTCCTCCTGGTAGGAGGCGCATTTCCATCAGGCTCTGGTTAAGTGAGTTGAGCAGCAATGGGGATATATATTTGAAATACTTTTTGTGGAATTCATATGGAATGCCATCTGGGCCTGGGCATTTTCAGTTTGGTGCACCGCGAATGGCTGTCCATAATTCATTTGGAGTAATCAAATTCATTATTTCTGGGTATCAGAAAATGGAGCAGATGTGGGCTCGGTCAAGAAATTCCGCCACTTCAGCTGGCTGAATTGGGTTGGAGTGGTACAACTCGGAGTAATACTGTTGCATTTCGATTGCCACTTCAGCTGTTGTATCCGCAATGGAATTATCTGATCTTTGCACCTGTGTGCAGGCCACGCTCTGGCGTGGTGCGAAAATATTTTTAAAGAAATGTGCGGTGCATTTCTTTGCCTTTTGTGATGCATGTGGCCCTGTACTGAACACAAACCTGATGTTTGTGAAGTCTTTTGAGTGCGTTGAGGTGGGCAGCTGCCTCCGCCCACTTCTGTCCCCATGCAGAGCTGTATACTGTAACTGGGATGTTTACTCTAAGTGCGCCAATTCTGCCTGAGCGCGTGAGATAACCGCTGATGTGGCTCGTGAACATCTGGAGGAGAGATGGTGAGAGTGGCAGATGGTGTCATCTTTGAAAGTTGCCCATGTGGAAATGGGGTCCGCGCAAAATGGTGCAACAAACTTTTTTGCCATAGTTGCCTCTTCTACCCACGTGGAAAATCCTGGTGACCTGAGCCTCGGGGGGCGGATTTTGTACCAATGTGGGGCCTTAGCAGCCGTGACAGGTAGGTGGTATGTTATCGAGACCAGTCGGTGGTCAGAGAATTCCATTTTCGTTGTTTTGTAGTGGGAGATGTGGGGTTGGAATTTCACTGGCGTTAGAATAATGTCAATGCGAGTCATGGACCTTAATTGTCCGTTGTGGATGTGGGGCTGTGTCATGTTTTTGAGCCGTGGGGCATGCCATGGCAGCGCATCCATTAACCTGAGGGTGGCCTTTAGAACGCGTAGTTCTATGTGACCCTGGGGGGCGTGGGGTGAGGAAGGCTACCAGTCCGTTGGTGTGTTTAGCCAACAGTTCATGTCACCGACTATGAAGGAGTCTGGGGGTAGTGGAATATTTGACCAATGAGAAAAATTCCTGACGCTCATATGCACCATTTGGGGCATAGATGTTGACGATTGCGTGTTCTACGTTGGCCCACAAGAAGGTGACAACAAGCACTCGGTCATTTAGGAATGTTTCTGAGGATAAAAAATTGAAAAAATTATTTTTCTGAATTAGCACCTCACAGTGCATCGACCAAAAATGTGATGGGAGGAGCATTGTTTCCCAAGCTTCCTCAGAACCTCGTGGACAGTGGGACTCCTGGATGGCCAGGATATCCACGGGTAAATTGTGTTGTAAAAAACTCAGTTTCCTAGCCCAGGACGGGGAGGCCTTGATTCCAGCAATATTCAACATCCCTATGGTGAAGGTTTCCCCCATCGCACCTTAGGTGTGAGGGGGTGGGCACCTGGGACCACCATCCTCTTCTAGATCCCCGCGGGCCTTCACAGCAGCGTGGGTGTTAGCAGCAACACTATTGGAGTTTTTGTTGATTTTTGCAGAAAGAGTCACATTGGCTTTAGCCTTCGCTTTTTGTTTTCCCAACATCAGACGAATTTTTTGTGGTGCGTGTGAGTTTGGTGCACCGTCAAGCGAGGCAAAAAAAAAATTTTTCAGTTGGGATAGGTCCCAAGTCAGTTTTAACTGGAGCTTGGGTGCAATGATTGGGTGAGATCAAAACTCCTATTGGATCCTCAGATTGAGTGGCCTGCTCGGTATGGGCTTCCCAATCTGATTGGTTGATGGATTCCTGAGTTGCTTCTGCTGCGAAGGTCTCCATGTCCTCCTGGCGTTGTGAATGTGGGATAGCGGTGGTGGCTTTGGCCGCTTCTTTGGCCGCAGCCCTATGGGCCTGCTTGGCCTTCTTCCGCTCTTTTGGGGAGATAGGCTTTACCAGTAGGTAGCAGCCTTGTGCTCCCCACGAGAAGGCCTCCTTGGTGCTTGCGGTTGGTTCTTAGTGCGCCTCTCCGCTTGCCATGGCCGCCGAGGGGTGCTCTTGGAATGTGACGCCCTCCTTGATGGGGTATGCATGTGCCTTATGGCTGAACGCGTCACAGTGGGTGCAGATGGGGGGCGCTGTCCACGGTTACCTGGAAAGGGTGGGTGGTATGCCCTTCAATATTAATAAAAGTGGAGTGCAGGAACTGGGTTAGGTCCTTTACAATCTCCTTGGTTGGAGTCAGAACTGCGATGGCTTGGCCGGTGCACAGGTGTGGCATCAGCGTGAAGCGTTGCATTTTGAAAGATTGTATTTCGCCGTATACAGTGAGACCATCTTTCAGGTGTTGTTCCAAATTGTCACATTTTACTGTAGTAGGCAAGAAGTCAAACGTGAGGAAAATTTGGTTCAATTTTGTCCATCTGGTGCATTTAGTTTCGATGACCCATTGCCCTTTGGGGAGGTTGACCACTACGCGCACCACTGCATCCTCATCTGCTGCCATTTTGCTTTTGAAACCTAGGTCCAGCCAGCCGCGTGACATGTAGTGAGGTGTAACGTACACCGCGGTCAGGAAAATTGTGTGTACATCTTCACAAAATTTTTCCCATAAGGCTGTTTTTTGGATGTCCAGAAACACGCGGACTCCAAATTCCACCGATGAAAGTGGCTGGGAGTGTGGCGTTTTAATGTACTGGTTGCATCGTGCTTGCCATGCGATTATTTCCAGGGAAATAGTGACTGCCAGTTTCTTAGTATTTTTGTTAATTCGCCAGATTCTCCGGGGCGTTTTTGAACGTTGGAGGCCGCGGGCCTTCCACCTGCTCCTCTTATCTTGCTTGCCCAACTGCTCCCTGACATGGGCGCAGACTAATCTCCTCTGTGAGATTATCAAACTAGATTCAGTCTTGAATTGAATAGGTTGCAATAGTGATTGCAACGAGAAAGAAAAGTTGGTAACTGCTAACACATTATCTGCATATACTTGGATCAAAGCCAAAGGTGGGGCACCCTTGTTTGACAAGTGCTTAAAAGAATGCGATTCTAGGGATTTTGTCTTACTTAAGTTTTTTAAAAGGGGCAGAAGTAGAAAAACCTAATTCAAAACCACTCGCTCTTTTCCCAATTCTTCCTTCTTGCAAGGATTCATAATGATCCTTTGGTTTAAGCCTAAACTAGGACAACTAATGTGATAGTTTTAGGTTTCTACAATGATTAATAAAATTACTGGTAACTGGCCATATTATTTATAAGAAATCCTATTGCAATAATTTATGCTGAGGCAGGGCAAAAAGAATATTAATGCTAAACCAAAATAGGAGACACTTAGAGGATTGAGGTCTTAGCATTGGTTTCCAAGAATTTAAGGGAACAAAAAATGTGTCACTGGGATTTAGGGATTTAATTAAAAGTAATCAATTATTGGTCTGTTAATATTAAAAATTGGACTACGCACTGTACCAGTTACAAAGAATTAATCAAATCCTTTATTTAATTATTAGTTGAATATATAATTAAATAAATAAGAGTATGAACTGATTGTTGGTCAAACCAATTTTAACACCATCCTTGATTGAATAACTTATGAGGTGTGAAGTCACTTTTGGACCGCCCAATTTGGATGTTTGCACCAACTGAGCCCTAAAAGTTTAGTCAAGGTTTTAAAAAGGGACCACAGAGAGCTTTCATTAATGTCAAGATATATTTGGAAATCACCACGAACTTAGCTGAGATAACCTGTTGAATCTGTGAATCCAAGGGTCATTATGCGGCCTTATGTCCTAAATGACTCCCTGAGGTAAATCTTGTGACCTTTCAAGAAGCTGAAAGCCAGGAAAAAGAATCTAAGCAGTAGAAGGGTGGTGCTCTACTATCAACCATCATCCAATAGTATCAAAGAATCACGAGAAAGATCTGAGCTACTTTCATATCAAAGAAACTAATAAAGACACTTCTACAGTGTTAGACATAACTAGAAGTCAGCGAGCCATCTATGGAGATAGAAGGAAAAGAAGTTGTCTCTGAATCTTTTGATACAAAATTTTTTAAGAACAACCAATTTGGAGATGCTGAGGTATCCCAGCCTTACCTCCTATAAAAGGAGCTAAGGTTACATTACCAATTGGGACACTGGATACTCACTTCCATGATGTTGAGAAACAGATCAAGATTATGATTTTAAAGTTGACAATACTTCCATTTTTGCAATAAATGGGTATTCACACTAATTTTCCAATTGTACTTAAATCAATATCAATGAAAACAAATTTCAGGTTTGAGCCATTGTTGACATGCGCTCCTATGAATGTAAAAACCAGTCAGATCTCAAAATGATTGAGGATAGCTCTTGATGTGGCCCACCATCAACAATTTGGAACAACTGAGCCTATGATTTTCACAAGTGACGGAGCGTATAGTGCATCTTCAATGAGGTTTGTCTATTTGTAGGTTAGTGTACCTGATATATCGCTACCCAGAGGTAGCTACCATTTTTTTTGTTGATACTAGCTTCCTTATGTTTTATGGTTCCGTTTTAAACTAAGAGGAGAACACTTTTACTACCTAGGTCAAACATCGTTAATTCACTACTTGAGAGATAGTTGTACCTCTCTCACTATTAGGAACAACTTCATCATTGTGGTTAAAATGATGGAGTGTCCCCATCCGTTATTAAAAATGGGCCACAGATGTTCCTACCCCCAGAAAACATTCCTGAAAATAAGGGCATCTTCCTTAGGTTCTTATAGTTGTGTATTATAACATGGAAAACAACGAGCGGTGTCCACTGGAATGAGCTTGGATTTACCTGAAGGACTACGGGGAGGAAGTTTATTACTCTTGGAAATGATTGAGGATTGAACCTTTTGCTGCTCCTGAATATTTTATCAAGTCACCAGGTTATCTGTGTGGTTTGTTTCAATTAACTTCCACTAAAAAACTCCATCAAATATGGAAAAAAGTCGCATTTGTACTTCTTACTCCTCTGGAAGAGGTTTGAGAGATACATGAGTTTGGCAGTCTTCCAGAGTTTCAATAACATTATTAATCCCTACCAAATTGTGAGTTCACTTCTCATAAACAACTTGAGGATTATCTTTAAGTCAGAAAGATCATACAATGGCTCTCATTAGAAATATGCCAATTAATTGCAACAGAAGTCTAGGACCTTAAATGCGCTGAGGGGATTAAGCACCATATTGATACTAGGGGTGCAAGCCATATTTAATCATGACCAATACAGAGAAGCAAAGCTAATGATGAGGAGGTTCAGAAGAAATTGAAGAAGCTTATAAAATAAGGGATGGTTGTCCCCTCCCGCAGCCCATGGCCAGTATGGTACTCATAGCTAAAAGAAAAATGGTATTAATAGAGCATTTTATTAATTACGCCATTTGAATAATATTGCTAAAAAGGATTCTTACACTTTACCTCAAATAGATGATGCCATAGATTAATTAAGAGGAACCAAATACTTTACAGCTCTGGACCTAAATAGTGATACTGGAAGATTGACTTGCTCCCCAAAGACTAGGAACAGTGTGAGATTATTACCTCTTAAGGATTGTTTCAACTAACTCAAATGCACCAAGGACTGTTCAATGCACCGGCCACTTTTTAGCGGGAGATGGATACCTTACTGGAATATTTAAAGATGCTTTATAATTTTAGGTTACCTTGATAATATATATGTTCTCAAAATTTTCACCTACCATTTAGCGCATCTGGAAGAGGTCTTTTGGGAGATTATTTTGAGCTCAATGGAAAATTAAGCCTAGCAAGTACCAGTTATTTAAGTCTCAAATGGAATATCTGGGCTACATTGTTGACATACAAGGAATACAACCACAACCTAAAAAGCTTGATGCTAACTACCATATGAGAGAACCTGAGAGTAAGCAAGATATTCAAATAATTCAGAAATGGTCAGATAATACTGACAGTATATACTAGGGTTTGTGCAGATTGCTGAGCCCTTATTATATCTGCTTTGAGGATGTCAGGGTTGAAGTTATTTTGAAGAAGACTGCCCATCTATATAGGAATTGAGTATACCCAATGGATGGTACTGAATGCCAGGGGCTTAAATGCACTGATTATTTTTAGAAGGGTCTCCTAGGGATTAGTTAAGGAGTCATTTGTTGAAATAACATACCAAAGACCCCTATAACAAGCCAGAAAGCTGCAATAGGGCAACCGTGGGTCTTACTAGGGCAACCTCTAAGGGTGGGAGAGACAGGAAGGGCAATACCCATAAATGTTTGTGGTTGGGTAGTATTGTGGTGAATCAAATTAAGAGAGTTAAATATTAAATGACCAGATTGCGACCCATTGTATGGATTGCTAAAAATAAGGTGATTGTAGGTTTCTGAGACATGTTCAGCAGATTGGCAGCCATAATCGTGGAGTGACTATCCACAAGCTTGCAGATGGCGAGGAACGATGTTATATTTATGAATCAGATCATCTACTAGATGAATCCAAAGTTCTTTAATGGATGGCAGCGTGCATCATAAGACACCTTTAAATACAATCAACAAGCTGATGTAGAGGGCCGATTCCAAGATAAAGAGTGTAAACACAAGTTGCATATTTAAAAAGATAAAGGGGAAAAAATAAACCTGAAATCTACCCTAAGGAGGGCGGTTGCTCATACAATAGGTTGGATGGAAAGTGTAGATAAGATGCATTCTAGTTTAGAGTCTGGGAAGTGCGCGCTAGGTGATTGGGGTATGGGGAGGAACAGTAGTGGGGGGTGTAATTTTGACCCAGATTGTATAAGTTTTGATAACAGGTTGAAACTACAGGCTGAATGTCCATTTTTTCATGGATTTCTCTAGATTGAGCCTCACCATAGGTATTTTTTGATTTCCATTTTCAACTTGTGTATTACTTTCGTGTAAGAATAAAAATCTTGGAGTTTTATCCATAATCATAAATTTTTATGTAACTAGGTCTTACCTGCTAATAAGGAAGACTTGGAAATCATTTGGTTATTTCCCTCTATACCAGGTGTTAGAATTTGGTAATTAGCTCAAAAATAAACCCCTCAAGAAATCTATTATTTCTAGCCAATTGCCCTATTGTTAAATCCGTTTATCATTCCTGATTAAACCAGCATAATTTGATTCACTTATCTATACAAAATCACTTGTAATAACTCACTCTTTCCAATTAACAGTGCCACTATTAACTTTATCTTAGGGTCGATGTTCAATTATGTAGACTAAAAGTTCCATGTTCTAATGGCACTTATCAAGTTGCTCCTCATTTTTCAGTTTCACAAATTGAGATGGTTTGTATGTCAATTTTTTGTAATCAGCATGATAGCACTCAAATATTGACAGCTCAAAGTGGAGTACTTAGTGCTATCAAGAGGCCTGCTGACATTCGGACCATCTAGTACTAAAAAAAGAGGCCTGCTGACATCCCTAATATGGGTTATGTCAATAATTTTAGTCAATGACCAGACTTTCTACACTTTTGAAAATTTGTGATTGGCTATCATAATCGGCATGATAGCACTTAAATATGGGCACCCTGAAAGGGAGTACCTAGTGCTATCAAAAGGTTGGCTGACGTCTCAATTAGGGAAATTCAATATATAATTGATTTCTATTTTCCTCATTTTTTTGTATTTCATCAGATAAGGATGAAATTTTATTTAGGCTAATCTTAAAACAATTTTGCACCTTTGAGTTACAATTTGTACCTGAAACCTTCAAAATCACGAGAGAATTATATCGCCAATTGGCCTGAAGAAATTTTTGTATTTGATTAAGGGACAAACTGATTTAGGAAAAAAATATAGTAATCTGCGGAAATTGCATGCTTGAACACAGAAATTGTGGCATGGAGATGCCCTAGAGGTATATAATACTGGCGCCTGGCCAAGAAGAAAAGAAGGAAAAATTATTAAATAATTTCTAATAAAGATCTCTATCACTTGATATTTTTTATCAGGTAACACTATTGGAGTGTTAAGTTCCTACTAGGAGTTTAAACAAGCTGCTAAGAAAATAATCTCCAGCTTTTAACTTTGCCTGCGTTGATATAAAGTTCACAATTTTGTATGGACAAATTTACCTGAGAAGACCAGAAGAGTCGCATATTTTTAGATAGTCCTTGTAAGCTTCCAAATGGTCAAGATAACGTAAAAAGCTTGGTCAAAAATTGATAATATTATGGCCAAATTTTTTTTAACTATAAGTGCAGGTTTTATTTGTCAAGCAGGCGATCCTTGAATTTAACACCTTGGGCAACTAGCTTTGAGGTGGTATGAGCCTTAGAGTTCTGCCAGAAGGCCTCTGACCTCAACCGCCTCCCTACACAATCCTTCTAGTATTTTCAACATATTAGAAGAGGTAAGGTTGGCAGAGAAGGAGTGTAGGGAGAGTTTCTGTAACTCTCCCGTTCTCTGAGAGGTGGTGCGAGATGCTAACCACACACCCAGGGAACTAATCATTAGAATAATAGTAAACAGGGCACCACAAAGGATGCCAGAGCCAAAGTAACCTAGTGCAAGGGTGTATAACGTGATATATATTAGTTAGTAACTAGTAAACAGAAACACTTGGGTGGACTCATGGGGGAGCCCATACCAAGTGAAGAACAGTGATGGAGGGTTTGGGTGCCTCATTCTGGAAGGGGACAAAGGGGGCCAAAAAGTGCACTTCATATTATAGACAGTTTTGTAAAAATAAAAGGCCAATGTTGTTAAAGACCTCCCTGATGAGGTCCGTTCACAGGTTAGCACAAGGAACTATAAAAAACGTAAAATAATGGGAATAATCTTAAAGGAAAGTTGACTAATGAGGAAGGCTGGTCAAGAAGATTAATACTTAAACAAATAGGGGAAATTATTTAATTTAATTTATTGCGGGGAAGGCCAACCATGGGACGGACACTTCCAAATATGACTCAGAAGAGACAAAACTTAGTAACAGGGGAG
Source organism: Massospora cicadina (assembly GCA_022478985.1). NCBI lineage: Eukaryota > Fungi > Entomophthoromycota > Entomophthoromycetes > Entomophthorales > Entomophthoraceae > Massospora > Massospora cicadina. The sequence goes on from JAKSZP010015795.1 coordinate 88,934, forward strand.
GCAACAAGAGAAGCGATGATATCTTTTGTTGCCAGCGGGAACGCCACTTATGGGGAGAGGGAGGAAACGTGTGAAGGGGCCATAGCCACAATTGAGCACGTGTGGAGGAAGGGGTCTGATTTGATGAACCAGACTGGGAACCAGGAAGAGACCAGCTGTTGGCGACGCGGTGGGAGGTATCCAAACATCACGCTTGAAAGTGGTCCACCAAATGGGACCAGAATCTGTGTACCGCTTCTGGGAGGGTGGGGGTGGAGCCTGCGATGGCATCTAAGACAATTGTGTGGATGGTCCACATGGCGATTGCAACCACCAAAGCACGAAGGGAGGGCAGAAGGGGGAGGCCATTGATAGAGCGAACATATCTCTTGACAGACTGAAGGGATGCGTTTGATCCTGGCCCAGAAGACGTTGAACTTCGCGCCATATCACTTTAGAGGTAGGGCACTTCCCCAGGCGGTGAAACAGCGTTCCATACTGGCCACACACGACACAGGATGAGTGTAAAGCGTTAGAGCGCTCAGCTGTATGATACACCCGCCTCAGGCAGCGCCACACATAGGAGCGGACTTGAGTTTGCAACAGAGGATGATGTACATATTTCCAGATATTTTTTTTGGGTCTCAATGGAATAAGGGATGTCCATCATGTCCAGGTAGTCCACCCTGAATAGGCCATGGGGTCGAATGGGGATCACGCCATCGTGGATGGGTAGCCCCTGTACCTCTTGTGTGAACTGAGGAGAGGGGCGGCCTCTTTGGGTTGTATGTCTGCTAATATGAATCCTCCACTCAGCGCTCCGCATGGAGAGGAGGATTTGTTTTTAGTGGGTTTTAGTCCCGTGAGGACCTGTGGCCGATATATATGAAGCGAAGAGTTTTCATCAGGGAGTGGGGGTTCGATGGATTGTTGAGGCCCAAGGCGCGGGAGAAGTTGGAGCGGGCTGCGCAGGACCAGTGTTGAGAGGGGAGTGTAGGGGTGGTGACGGCCACAATCCAGGTACCCAGGATCTTGGCGGCATGGGCTTTAAAGTCAAGCAGGCCCATGCCACCATGATGATGCGGGCCAAACATGACCTCTAGCCGCACTGGTGGAGGGTGGCCTGACCAAAGCCATCCTTGCAGCAAAGCATACAGGGATTTGAAGAAGCTTGTGGAGAAGGGGATGGCGTGGGCTCTGAACCAGACTTTGGATAGGAGCATAGAGTTGGCAAGAGCAACCCTGCCAGTGAGGGTAGTAGGGTGGGCTCTGAGAGAGGCGATTCGCTTCGTCACGTTGTCCAGTATATGGCACTCCATTACTGCTGATGCATATCCGCCTGCCTCCATCCACACGCCCAGATGGCGCACCAGTCCTATGGTAGGACGTGGCACGAAGGGGAGCACCAGTGGAGCGGTGTGTGTTGAGTTATTAAGGCGTGGACATGGGCGAGCAGATGGGCCAGGTTGGGAACTATTTGCTGGGGCCCAGCAGTTCTGAAACCGACCAAGGAGGATGATTTTGGTTTTGGAGGCCTTCAGTGCCGCGTTGCTTACCCGGGAATATTCCTGGATTAGGGATTCAAGTGCGCGTGCATCTTTGTTATTAGACACCCCCACCATGCAATCATCTGCAAATGCCATCATCTTGACTGGGGTTTGGCCTGGCACATGGACCCCAGTGAGTTGGGCATTCACATTTCGCAGTAGTGGGTCAAGGCTGAAGTTGTATAAGAGTGGGCTGAGGGGGTCCCCTTGTCACAAACCCCTTTGAGGGTGGGCTACTTCCGTTAGGAAGCCAGGGCCACGCACTGCCATTGTTGCAGATTCCGTGAGCAGCATTACCCAGTTTATGAAGCGGGGGGGTAGGCGGAATTGATGGAGGCAGGCCCTTAGGTATTCCCAGTTTACTCTATCTAGGCCTTTTGTTGGTCCAAGAATACCAGTGCCCCAGAGGCTATGAACTGACATGCATTAGCCACGGAGTGCACGTTATCCCAAATTGACCTTCTGGGGATGAAACCAAATTGTTCTGGGGAGATGGTGGCAGATGCTAAAGTCCCTAAACGGTAAGGCATGATTTTTGTTAAAATTTTGGTGTCTGTGTTTGTTAGAGAAATGGGGCGTCAGTTGGCTAAGTCAAGCTTATCCCCTTTCTTGAAGAGTGTGACAGTAAAGGTCTCATGTCCTCCTGGTAGGAGGCGCGTTTCCAACAGGTTTTGGTTAAGTGAGGCTAGCAGCAATGGGGATATATTTATTTTTTTTTTGTAGAACTCATATGGAATGCCATCTGGGCCTGGGCATTTTTGGTTTGGCGCACCATTAATGGCTGTCCATAATTTGTTCGGAGTAATTAGATTCATTACTTCTGGGTATCAGAAAATGGTGTGGATATGAGCTCGGTCAAGAAATTCCGCCATTTCAGCTGGCTGAATTGGTTCAGCTTGGTATAACTCGGAGTAATATTTTTGCATTTCATTTGCCACTTTGGACAGTGTGTCCACAATGGAATTATCCGATCTTTGCACCTGTGTGCAGGCCACGCTCTGGCATAGTGCAAAATTTTATTTAAAGAAGTATGCGGTGCACTTGTCGCCTTTAGTGATGCATGTGGCCCTGTATTAGACACAAACCTGATGTTTGTGTTGCCTTTCGAGTGCATTGAGGTGGGCGGCTGCCTCCGCCCACTTCCGGCCCCATGCAGGGCTGTATCCTGTGGCTGGAATGTTGGACTCCATGTGGGCCAATTCTGCCAGAGCGTGCGAGATAACCGCCGATGTGGCTCATGAGCGTCTGGAGGAGAGATGGCGATAGTGGTGGATGGTGTCCTATTTGAAAGTTGCCCATGTGGAATGGGGTTTGCGCAAAACGGTGCAACAAATAATTTTGCCAAGGTTGCCTCTTCCACCCACGTGAAAAATCCTGGCGACGCAAGCTCGGGGGGGCAGATTTTGGACCAATGTGGGGCCTTTACAACTATGACGGGTAAGTGGTAGGTTATCGAGACCAGTCGGTGGTCAGAGAATTCCATTTTTGTTGTTTTGAAGTGGGAGATGTGGGGTTGGAATTTCTTGGCATTAGTATAAGTCGATGCAGGTCATGAACCTTAAAAGGCTGTTGTGGACGTGGGGACACGTCATGTTTTTGAGCAGTGGGGCATGTCGCAGCAGTGCATCCATTAACCCAAGGGTGGCTTTTAGAATGCGTAGTTCTACGTGACCCTGTGGGGCGTGGGGTGAGGAAGGCTACCAGTCCGTTGGTGTGTTTAGCCAACAGTTCATGTCACCGACTATGAAGGAGTCTGGGGGTAGTGGAATATTTGACCAATGAGAAAAATTCCTGACGCTCATATGCACCATTTGGGGCATAGATGTTGACGATTGCGTGTTCTACGTTGGCCCACAAGAAGGTGACAACAAGCACTCGGTCATTTAGGAATGTTTCTGAGGATAAAAAATTGAAAAAATTATTTTTCTGAATTAGCACCCCACAGTGCATCGACCAAAAATGTGATGGGAGGAGCATTGTTTCCCAAGCTTCCTCAGAACCTCATGGACAATGGGACTCCTGGATGGCCAGGATATCCACGGGTAAATTGTGTTGTAAAAAACTCAGTTTCCTAGCCCAGGACGGGGAGGCCTTCAGTCCAGCAATATTCAACATCCCTATGGTGAAGGTTTCCCCCATCGCACCTTAGGTGTGGGGGTGGGCACCTGGGCCCACCAGCCTCTTCAAGGTCTCCACGGGCTTTCACAGCAGCGTGGGTGTTAGCAGCAATGCTATCAGGGTTTTTGTTAATTTTTGAAGAAAGAGTCACGTTGGCTTTGGGCTTCGCTTTTTATTTTCCTGACGTTGGACAAATTTTTTGCGGTGCGGATGAGTTCAGTGCACCGTCGAGTGGGTCAAAAAAAATTTTTTCAGTTGGGATAGGTCCCAAGTCAGTTTTGACTGGAGCTTGGGTGCAGTGATTGGGTGAGATTGAATCTCCCATTGGATCCTCAGATTGAGTGGCCCACTCGGCATGGGCTTCCCAATCTGATTGGATGATGGATTCCCAAGTCACTTCTGCCACAAAGGTCTCCATGTCCTCCTGGCGTTGTGAGTGTGGGATGGCGGTGGTGGCCTTGGCCGCTTCCTTGGCCACGGCCCTACAGGCCTGCTTGGCCTTCTTCCGCTCCTGTGGGGAGATGGGCTTTACCAATAGGTAGCAGCCTTGTGCTCCCCACGGGAAAGCCTCCTTGGTGCTTACAGTTGGTTCGTAGTGCACCTCTCTGTGGCATGGCTGCCAAGGGGTGCTCTTGGAATGTGATGCCCTCCTTGATGGGGCATGCGTGCGCCTTATGGCTGAATGCATCACAGTGGGTGCAAATGGGGGGCGCACTGTCCACGGTTACCCAGAATGGGTGGGTGGTATGCCCTGCAATATCAAAAAAGTGGAGTGCGGGATCTGAGTTAGGTCCTTCATGATCTCCTCAGTTGGGGTCAGAACTGCGATGGCTTTGCCAGTGCACAGGTGTGGCATCAGCATGAAACGTTGCATTTCGAAAGATTGTATTTTGCCATATATGGCGAGACCATCTTTCAGGTATTGCTCCAAAATGTCACGTTTTACCGTAGTAGGCAAAAAGTCAAATGTGAGGAAAATTTGGTTTGATTTTGTCCATCCTGCTCGTTTAGTTTCTATGACCCATTGCCCTTTGGGAAGGTTGACCACTATGCGCACCACTGCAGCCTCGTCTGCTGCTATTTTGCTTTCAAAACCTAGGTCCAGCCAACCGCGTGACATGGAATGAGGTGCAACGTACACCGCGGTCAGGAAAATTTTGTGTACATCTTCACAAAATTTTTCCCATAGGGCTGTTTTTTGGATGTCTAGATACACACGGACTCTGAATTCCAACGACGAAAGTAACTGAAAGTGTGGCGTGTTGATGTACTGGTTGCATCGCGTCTGCCAAGTGAGGATTTCCAGGGAAATAGTGACTGCCAGTTTTTTATTTTTGTCTATTCCGCCAGATTCTCCGGGGCGTTTTCAAACGTTGGAGGCCGCGGGCCTTCCACCTGCTCCTCTTATCTTGCTTGCCCAACTACTCCCTGACATGGGCGCAGACTAATCTCCTCTGTGAGATTATCAAACTAGATTTAGTCTTGAATTGAATAGGTTGCAAAAGTGTTTGCAACGAGAAAGAAAAGTGAGGTTGACATCAATAAACAAGTTATAGCTAAATTGATTATATTGTCAGGTATTGATAGCCTTAAGTATTAGTATTATCAAAACATGATGATATTGGTATCATTTCAGTAAGAAGTTTAGTAGTTATGAGGTTAGTTTTATAACATTAATTACTTCCTAAGCCTATCAATGGACTTATAACAATATAAATGTTTTGCGTGGATTGATTAAAAGTATCGTGTATTTTATAATCTTCAATAGTAACACTGTTAAAAGCATGGCTGAAAATAATATTATATAAGGGGTTAGGTATTTATTTAATCAAATTAATAAGTTAAAATACTAAGCTCTTTCTCTTGATTCGCCCACTTTTTGGTCAAATCCTGATCAAATAATTTAAAAAACACAACTCCACTCGTCATCAGCCCTCTCTGGCCCCCTATGTTGATGAGCTCAACGCCCGCTGCCCCCTCATGGGGCAGGGGGCGCCCCCTCCTAATGTTTTTCAGCCTCTGATGAAACGCGCCCAGGCTGGTTCTACTAGCCCTCCCAACTCAGCCAGTTAATTTGTTCTGTTTAAGGACCTAGCTTTACACCCCAACTGCACTCAGGCGATGCCCCATTGCCCCTAATACTCTCTTGGAGCACCATGTGCTTCAGCCTTTGGGTTAAATATGGCAAGTTGTTCCTATATTCTGACCGCCTTATCATCAAACTTACCCAGGATCTTTTGCATCCTGCTAGCTTCATTGACTTACGCCCCTTAAAGGGGTCTTTTGACCTCAGCTTCTCGTGTGAAGCTGATGCAGCAGTTGCAGCTACCATTCCTCTGGTGTTCCATGGTGTACCCCTCCCTACCACATAAACCCAGTTGCCCACTGATACCAATTTAGTGGTTCAGTTTGTGGGCCTCCCTACCTACCTCCCCCCAAAAATTTATGCAATGAACTGTTGGCCTTTTTGTCAACACACAGTTTGGACCCCATCCTCCAATTTATGGTTCCCATTGGAGCCTCCCGCCTTGCAGGCCCTTGTGCCTTCACAATCATTCATCCCACTTCTATGGAGGTTGCCCTCTGAATTCCCCTTCATACCATCATTCCCTCTGCCCCAGACCATCCTTTATGGGCCCACGTGGATAAGGGGGCACCATCTGCCCTACCTGTTTTGAACTAGAACATTTAAAATGGCACTGCCCCTCCAACACCCGAACTGCAGCCCACACACCCAACTTGTAAGTCTCGGTGAACGTCCTTTGGCTCTCAATTGTGCCATCTTCCCATTCCCAAATAAAAAGACACCGAAGAGGAAGGTGGTACCTCTCATCACTCAGGGCGACCTCGCTCACATAGTAGATGAGCAATGGGTAACAGCTCGTCCGCTTCAAATCCCACCTCTAATACCCACACTTACCTTGGCAGAACTGTTGCAGGGAATTAATGAAATCTGTGCTGAGATTAACAAATTGAAATTGGTCGGGTCTAATTTGGCCAGCAATCTGCTTGATGCCCAAAATTTGAATGACTGTAAAAGCATGAAGAATGAGATATTGGCTAGATCGCCCAACAGTTCCAATTCAATCTCCAGAACAGTTGAACAAATATTGGGCGCTATCAATGAGGGTTCAAAGCCCTTGAATAGTAATTCATGTTTGCGCCTGATGTGCTGCTGTTGACCAAACAAACGGTTAAATGACCGAGTGTGGGTGGGTTGGCCATCCCAAACCCATTCCCAACCAAATGGACCCGTCCCTATAAGGGATGGCCTTGGGGATTCCCGTTGCCTGTAAGGCCAAACGCCATCATGCTAATCATCAGAAATGTAGTCGAGCCCTGGTTTAGATGTTTGAGGTTGAACTGACAGAGACTCAGCCTGCTGCCAAATTTTGTGATGTCATTCCCAAAGAATAAACCCCCATTCCTGAACAATACGCCAGTCAGGCCAAATTTGTTGGGTCCTGACCCCATCCCATCACTACCCAGTCGACCACTATTTAATCAGTTGCATGGCACTGAGAAAATTGTTGGTCAATTTTCTTACTATCCTTTCTAATAAATTTTTGCTAAAAATTCAAATTTACTTTATTTTCCGTTCAACTGCATCTCAGATGGCATTTCCCTGGTGGCCCATCACTCCACACTCCAGGTGGGGTTTACCAATTCTTTTGGTCACCATGGCCCCCTCTATCATCAATTGGGCCCAGCAAGTAAGACACTTTTGGTCTTACAACCCCGCTCTTATGAATTTCCAACAACAATACTCGGGGATTTTATTGCCCTATGTACAACAATGGATAGAGAGAACCCATCTCCCTATCACCCCCAATGATTTGGCCTCTCAAACCAAGAATCTCGTTGAGACTGTCCCAGTAATCCCACCTCCTGCAGTTTGAGCCACTGAGTTGGGAATGGGTTCAGTGTGATTTGCCATTGGAACACTCCTTACCCTGTTGTTACACCACCACTTCGTGGTATCACATTTCCCAGCTCCATATCAAGTAGCATGGTTGGCAATGCCTCTGGCATTCTGGCTTGCTTTTTGGGTTTTCACACATCCTGACTGGCAGGCTGGTCTAAACTTCTTCTGCCGTTTCCATTATAACTCTTCACATGATGACCCAATCACTGATCTGGTTACTTTCTTCCCCTGGTGCACCTTCCTCCCCGCTCCTACCAAAAAGCTGGAATCTGAATCTGGGCCAGCCCCAGCCATTCAGGAGCAGTGTCCTCAAACCCTTCTCCTCACTCAACCAACCAGGGGTCTGACTGGACTCTGGTTAATTCTAAGTCACACTTGCTTTACCCCAAGCCCCGCTCCCTCCATGCCAACTTATTCTCCCAAATATTTATAGTCAACCAAAATCCCTGGAATTATTTGGACAAAATCAATGATTGGGTGATCCTGTCTTTAAATCAGTCGGCCCTCCTTGCTTTGAAGAGTTCATCTATTCTGACTATGTGGCTCAGTTCCCCCTCAATACTATTTAACTCTCCCAGGTGCTCCCATATCCTGATCCAACCATCAGTTATTTGAAGAGGTAATTTCCTCCCCTCATGATATATCACTCTGATCTGCCGCAAGTTAATCCATAGAGTTTTATCCAAAGGCGTTGTCCCCCTCCCATGGACCCCGCGCTGACCCTCCCACAAAAACGAGAATTCCTCCGCCACTACTCCTATGCCAACAATAATCTCAAATTCTTGGCACAACAAGCTAAGTTTAGCCCAGAAACCCGCCTCATCCCCAAAGTTATAGACATGACTTTTTCCTTAGCGACATTTGTCTTAAATGTTAGAAGGTCCTTGCCACTTACCTTTCTGGCTGCCTTGAAAAAGGTATACCTTGGCCAGCGCCACTCCCCTTATTGGACCCCCACTTCCAAGATGCACCTACGCCCTTGCTCTCTGCTTTGTGCCGCTGCCTGTAAGCCCCAGTTGAGCTCGCTCTGCCTCCTGGTCCCCCTCTCCCTCCACCATGGTCAGTTAGTGTTTTTGCTTCTGACTTGGTTGGAGTTTAGCGTTTGGTTTTTCACATCATTTGCATGGCTTCATCCATGTCGTTTTGACTTTTGGTGTGGTTTTTCTTTCATTAGTGCTCAGCAATGTCTGTCCCCTGGTCAGCGTGCCTCAATTAAATTTAAGAATTTAAAAATAAGTTAAAATACTACCTAAACCCATTGTTTACTATCCATCAAAATTATTAGATCTAGCTTGGGATTTTTCTTAATTAGTTTTTTATTCATAAAATCTAACAAAAAAATTTATAAAAGACAAAAGTCTAAAGAGATCCAGTAGCAAAAAAAAGACTAAAGTTGGGAGCTAGTTAGGGTAAGCTGGGGCCTTTGCGTGGCATGACCAAGGAAAGCCTTTAGAAACTTGGGTGAGTAGCCAACACCAAAACCCAAAGAGGCACCACAGAAGAGTCTAGTAGCGGTCTAAAAGAGGGTGTGGGATGGAAGCTGAAGACTGTGATCCAGCCTGTTCTTACAGGTTCTTCCACTCTCCTTTGGGGGAATATGGCCAGGAAGGGGGTGAAGTGTCAGCATCTTGTCCGTCACACTACTCTCCTATGAGGCGAGCACTGCAAAAGCAGTTCTCAGCAACAAGGGTGTGGCAATTCTGATTTGCTGTGCTTGTACACCTGTCTACAATGATTAACGCAATTTTCTAGGTTGTCCTGTGTCAAAATTTTACCCAAATGGAACCCTCCAATGATTTATTGTTACTTAGGAGAATATGGCAAATCTTGGTGGAATGGCTCATTGACTAAATTTCGTGGTGTTTTATACAATTGCTGGTTAGTTGCTCACCAATTTGGGTGAGCCAAAATCAGTATTATGCCATGTTGGGAAGTTAGGTTTGAGTAAGGCCAATTGGTGACCCCAAATTAGTAAAGATCACCAGCAACTAATAGACAAGGATAATCCAATTAGTTAAGTTTATTATATGTTGGCAGAATCGGAGTTTGGCGCCAACGGCCATTCGTGGACAATTGTGGTAATTTCTGGTGGAAAGCTGATGTATTTTCTATTAACCATCTGACTATAGTTTCGCTGCCTAAATTGGAGTACTGGCAACTTATGCCGAGGATGCTCCAATTGTACTAATTATTCAATGTTGGTGGAATCTGACAATTTTGTGTTTGGGGCGGCTGAAGTTGTTTCTGGCATCTCATATTTATTAGTATAACTATCGCCTGAATAAGGCGATTCCCAAACAATCAACTGAGATAAGTCAAGATGTGATGTCAGAGTTATGCTAAGATATTCCAAGTCAAAGTGATTGGCCAAAGAGGTTTTCAGAGCATAATAATCAACTTGAAGGTCAAATCCAAATTTGATGTTTATTTGATAGAATAATTTATATGGCTCACCAGTGACTCAAGGCCAAGGATGAGCTAAACCCAATATTTGGTCATTAAGAAGGATGGGGCGATAGGGTTGACGCCAGGGATGAGAGTAGCACAGTGGAAGGCTTATAAGAATGACTGACTGGAAGGTCCAACAGAAAACTAATAGGTTGATAATGGGCGCAGTAGCCCTTTTGTATGTAGTATAAAAACCTGGCTCTTCCCTTTCAACAAATATCTCCCTTTGCCCATTCTTTTATATAATTTAAGTTTATATTTATTTTGTTGGTTGGGGATGAGGCTGGGGAATCCCCACATAGTGTGGGTGATATGCCAAGGGTTCAGCCGGCACTGCTGGTCTCATGCTTAAGGCAAAATGGCAAGGTCCAACCAGTTTTCCTACTGGTTAGCCTGTCAACTGCAGAGCCCACAGTTGATTTTCCAACAGCCTGAAACCTGGATGGCGGCCAGTAGCTTATGTAGGCTTACACTGGTGCATCAAAAGGCAAGAGTACACATGTACCAAAGTGATGGATTGACCTGAAAAGGGCTGCAACAGTTTCTGCAATAAAGGCCTGGTGAGGTGAACTCTGTTATAAAACAACCCATAGAGACCAGTTTCATTAATAAATCAAGAGTTGGGGTGGTCCCCTCTGACCTGAAGGCTCTGGTCTCCTGGCTCGAGGTGGCTGCTAATGCATTTTGGGGCTGAAACCAAGATTTTTGAAGCGGATAACTCTTGTCCTTCAAAAGATTTGAAGGTTGGCATGTGATGAGCTTTAAAAGGACTCATGTCATGGATGTTAAGACTGATTGGTCTGTGAAAATACTCATGTGCCACATGATTGAGCTGTGTAGGTTCACCTCACTACATATTTATGTTTGGCTTCTGGATTGAAACTTTGACTTTCCAGTCTAAGCCTCAAAAGGAATGGGTTTTAGCTGCCGGTATGAGCAACAATAATGAGGGGCCGTATGTCTCAAGATTGGCACCAAGATTAGAAGGTTCATACCGCAGGACGTGTCACCTGTTGTCACTAGAGGGGCCATGATGTCTCAGATGAAAGGCATTCGCAGAGTGATCTCCTATAATGAGAACAAATTGATAAAGAACATGAAGCAGAAGGGTGGTATCTTGATAAAGTTCACCATATGCTCTAGGGACCTGGTTTTAAAAGTTGAACTTTCAAAGTCATACGGTGAGTTTCCTCATTCAGTAATTTTGTGGACCTGGAGCTCACTGAGGTACCTCTGGACAAGTGCTTTTTGTGTGCATGAAGGGGAACGTTAGAGCCAAATGTCCTCAGGCTAAACCTCCCATGGCAGTGGCCAAACCTGACGGTCTTAGAGAGTGGAAGCCACCCCTGGTGACCATAGAGAAAGAGAAGCTAGCTTTCCAGAAGACGTTGTAGAAGCTAGCTGAGTTGTCAGCCAAGGCAAATGAGGAGGCGACGGCAGGTAACGCTAATCTGAAAGAAGTGACCAAGGTGCTGAAAAGTGCCAAGAAGATCCGAAAGGAGTCTAGGTGGACCCAAAAGGTGCGGGAAGCTGCTAGATTCTGTTGCAATATTGACTGTGGGCTCTGCTAGTCTACCAGCCCAACCAGTATGAAGACTGGTTGGCCCTCTGCCATCTTACCTTCATTGGTGTACTGACCCCTATAAGTCCGCGTCCAACAAACCAACCATCAATGACTTCGCCTTAGCCCCAGGTGTCCTCGTCGTGTGCCCCTGTGAGTCCTGCCCCCATCCTGGGCGGCTCAGGCACTCCTGCGCTGCCCCACCCTTGTGACCCTTCACCAAACCAACTGGGCATGCCCTGGAGAGTCAATCCCCAATCTTGTGTGGCTATGGCAGTCTTGCGCTGCACCCTGAAAGGTTGGCAGCTAGTCAGCATCTGCCATTGGTGGCCTGCTGGCTAGGTTCCCGCCAGTTCCTCATAGGGAGGAGGCATGGGAGATGGCAGCGCTGGCCACTCCAGGTGTGATCACCCACGCCACTTGTGGATCTCATGTCCCATCTTAACCCTATTCTAGCTGACGAACTAATGATAAATAAGAAAAGATGGGCTAAAGGAGAGATGTTTATTTTGAGGGAATGAATGACTATTTATACTTAGGCTACTGCGCCTCTGAAACCCCTCGGCCATCCAGGCCAGAACTCTACCAGATCGTCACTTCATTCATCATAGCAATTCTCTCCTAATCCGCTCAACTGATTACTAGATATTAAATTAGGTCAATCCATCCTCGGCACAAGTTGTCAGTTGATTATATATAAATTAGTATTTAAGTAAAACTTTGAGCATCAGCATGTGTAGCTGGTGCTATAAATAAGTCAACAGAACGATTTTCGGATGATTTGTAACGGATTTATAAGCGTTCCACTGGAAACTCCCACAATGTTCCTTAAATTGGCATTTTGGCAGTGAATGCAGATTCTGATAAACCAAAATGAATTATTATTTGTATCATTAAATAGTATCAAACTAGGCTAAGAGCTAGCAATCACACCTAACTACCTGACACCCCTAGTTATGATACTATTTGAAGGATCCATCTGGTTAAATCCTAAAACACCAAATTGAGCTTAGCGGCGCTTTGTCACAATCTGCAGAGGACATTATGGAGTAGGTCGCCACTCAAATGGATGAGATTCTTCCCATCACTTTATTGAGAAAAAGGAGAGCTACCACAATGAATGTAGGTGGAATGGAGCATGCTAGGCCTGTAGGAGAAAAGGTGGAGGTAAGGGGGTGCTGCCCGTTAGCAATAGTGGTGCAGTGCCTTATGACCTAATGACTCCAACTGAGGGGAAGGGGTCAGTTGAGGACCTTATAAAGGCTAAGATTCTGGTAGATGCTGTGAACGAGCATCCACCGCCCTCAGCCCAGTCCAGTACATGAAAGGGGAGGAAGAAACGTGGTCCTGCTAAACCATCTAAGGTGGAAGAAGATGAAGACCCATGATCCTAATACCAAAGCCATTTCAATTTTAAACCTATGGTGATCAGAATTGAATTTGCTAACGTGTGGGGGCTGAATGTCCTCATGAAGAAGCAGCGGGTGAAGCTCAGAATGCAGCAACATGGTATAAATATTGGCTTCATCACCAAGACTAAGTCCAAACCTGTGGTTGAAGAGGATTGATATCACCAATTCCCTCTGAAACAATCATTTTATTTTCACTTGAAAGATTAACCAAACATGGACTCGCCCATAGAGGAGAGAAGAGGGGAGGAGAAACAAAAGGGTGTATTTTGGTCTGTTGTGCGGACAAGGTTAAGGTGTTGGACAAAAGGGTGTTGGTTCCAGGAAGAGCAGTGGCAGTAATAGCAGTGTTTGGAGAAAAAAAATTTGATTTAATAGCATATAAGCGCCCAATTTTGGGTCTGAAAGGAAGGCCTTCTTTCATAAGGTCAGCCTGAGGATCAGGAGGAAGGCATCAGGGGGTCAGTAGTTCTGGGGGAGACATGTACTGTATCTGCTTTAGAGATGACAGTGCTTCGGCTTCAGGAAACTGGAGTCTGATCCTGGAGCCCATGAGTTAGCTAGTTTAATGATTGAATTTGATCTACTGGATGTATGGAGAGTGGCCCATGGTGAGGGGGAGAATGTTCATCTCACGTTCATGGCGATTAATTCTCCCTCATTCACCGTGTATGAGTGTCCCAACCTCTCCTGAGTCGCTGATAGTTGATCCTTCAGAATCATGATTCAGGTGCTTCAGACCACAGGCCCCTAAGGCCACAGATTAATGACCCTCAGGTCACTTCTGTGAGAGAAAGGATATGGAGACTGAACCCTGAACTCCTAAAGTAGTCTCCACTAAGGAAATCATGAGGAGGAAGTGAGATGGTGGAGAATCCATATTTTAGGGAAGCTTGAAGCACCAGTAAAATAGTTTGAGGATGAAGGATGATCTCAAGATAGCGTGTGAACTAATTGAGAGGCAGCTAGGTCTATGCATTTAAGGTATGAAGCCTTGGAGAGGAGCTTCAAAATTTAGTTTCAAGAGTACTGAGGTCATAGGGGAATCTGCCTACACGGCCAAGGCTGAATTGTATGCAAAATCAATGAGAGCTTTCATGGTGGATAGCCTCAAAAAAGGAAATCTAGGTGGAATGAGTACTCTAACAGCAATGCAGCCCTACTCTGCAAGACATTAGGGGCTTTTAGATTCTTAACAAGGATCCTGTTACTTTGTAACTGAGTTGAGGTGAAGGAAGCAGCTCGCATGGCTGAAGTTTCCAAGTCTTACTATGAGGTCCTTTATGGCCCCTTAGAGAATGACCCATAGGCAATCAAAGTACTCACAAGCAGACTGAGGGTACTGCCAATGGAGACTCAGAAGCTGTTAGTATCAAGATCAGCAAGTCAGAAGTGTCAGACGCCATCTGCAATGAAAAGAAAGGAAAGGCTCCTGTGTCATTGTTGAATGACTCAATAGTGGGAATCAACACCAAGGATAAGGCTGGGTGACAGGAAGCCCAGAAGGTGAAACTTCAGGCTCTTCCTGACCTTAATCACACAGTAGACTAACGCATAGCACAAGCAAAATATGCCCAGGTTGGTACTAGTGGGGTGCAAAACGCCCAGCCCCTTGTCTTGGCCCAGGCGTTGAAATGAACGATTTATGTATGAACGAAGAAATTTTGATTCAGTTAGTTGGAGAATGAGGGTTTGAATTTCATTCAAGTTATGAAATTATGAGCTTGGGTGGAATACAGCTTCATTTAATCACTCAAGTGAAGGCACTTTCAGTGTAAGCTACCAAATTAGATGGGAGCATTTGCCTATTGGAGTTTCAAGGCTTGGGCTCACTTCCGCAGACCCATAATCTACCCCAACTCAGTTTAAATATGTTTTTTGAGACCATCATTCCTTGTTGGTCGACATTTCACAAATAAACTTACCCGTTTTTTACATTTTTTATGGTTCTACAGACAAACTTGGGTGCAGAATTTTTCAAGGAGGTCTCCAACTATGTTGGCCACTACATCCTTTCCCAATTTACAAAAGTTTCAGGTGCTCCCTTGGGCCGCTCTGATACCCTCCATATTGAGGCACCCAAATCTCCTGGAACCTATTTACACTTGATTATGGACTCCCCTCTAGGGTCCACTCAAGCAGTGTTGTTTCTCGCTTACCTGGTACTGTATACCGCGCTCTACACCCTTGCTTTGGGCCCCTTTTGTACAGCACCATTTGAGGTGCCTTGTTTCCCATTATCCTAACGGCTTGTTCCCTAGCAGTGTGGGTTTGCATCCCACACCACCTTGCATGGAATGAGAGAGTTTTAAACGCTCTCTTAACATTAGTCGACCAACCTTTTTATTATATGTGCATGAGGATTATCCGTGTGGGACTTTAATTATTTGCAAACTAGGTGCGCTGGCCGTTTGTCACTGCCATGATAGTGCTCACTACAGTTTTCTCATTTGACTTGTTTTGGTGAGTCTCAGCGTTATCCTTGCAACTCCAATTGGGAAATTCCCACCCTTCCTACTCATACCTGGTGGTCTTGGATTTTTTGCAATCCTGTTGTCACGATTCCCTACCTTTCTCTCAAGATTTACTCAGAAATTCAACAGGCTTTGGCTTTCCTTGAGCCAAAACCCTCTTTAGTTTTTAATAATTTTTCTGGTTCACTCCACTTTCATGGGGAGTATATTTTCTGTACCAGTTTTCTCCAGAAGCAGCTGACTGTGTTTTTGTGGTATTCTGCACTCAGCCGCTCTTGTGGCGATCAGTGGAGGGCCTGGAGTGGGTCTTGGAGAAGAGTCGTCCTGATGGAGCATCCATCTATTCCTTCTATGAGTTCTTTTTGTTGCGTCAAGTGGGTCAGCTGGTGAAAGTATATTTAAATAAATTATGCAAAAAAGACTAGGCTTTGCCATTGCCTGACGAGGTTAAAACATCTTTTCTCTATTTGATCTTGGACATTTCGGTGCAAAACTCCCCAATATGGCAGTCGCCCCCTTCCAACTTTAATCATCTTGTTGAAGCCCTTTGGGGTAGTTTCTTCACCCCAACCTGGAAGGGACAAGGTAATTTGGCCATCATGGGTTCACCCAAATCAAACCCTATAAATACGGAAGCAGAAAAGTTGCATGTATCTCTCAAAATGAAGGAATCTTATCCTTTTAAACCTTAGAGTTATTCCGAATTCAAAGCTGAACAAGGGTCTAGCCCCAAGACTAAAATTAATGTTTTCAGACGATTCCGCTGAGATGATGTCACCTGCAGCTGCCCTCATAAATACTGCATCTGCGACTAGTAATATTTCCTTGAATTGTGAAGCGCTTCCCTCTTATTCCCTCTCCATTTTTATGGAAGCTGAGGATCCAGGTGAGTCTACATCTAAACTTTATTAAAAATGGAACGAGATTAACAGGTTTCCTTTGTGCTGCGTTCCTGCGGTGCAAGTTAAAGCATCATAATTGGGCTTGGGGGTGATGGCCCTGGATAATGATGTATTCCAGACCCTCGTAGAAGTTATGGGGTCGTTGGAGCCTGTAAACGCGTTTTATCACGCAGATGTTATATCCTAAAACGAGCCGTTTATTAGCTCTTATGGCTTGAAGAGGACCCTATCACTTCTATATCAGATTGCCCCTGAGAATCCTCGTTTTACCCTACCATGATCTGGGGCACTCAGTTGGTGGAAAAAGAGCTACGTTCTAAATATGATAAAGTCTATGACCTGCAGAGAATGGGGTGGGATATGTGGCCTCAGTAGTAAGAGTGGCCAACTATCATTCCCCTTCTATGATTCCAAAACATACCCGTATGGCTTGCTCAAGCCAGAAGAAGAATTTTTAGGTGAGGTGGTGGCGTTTTCTGCTTTAAATAAATCTCATTCTGGATACTTTTTATTGACTGCTACCCTTACATCCCCTTTGGGAAAGCTCATCACAACTATTTTAGTGGATACTGAGGCCACTGAAAACTTTTATGGACCAAAACCTTGCTAACTACCTTAAGTTGAGCTACTCGCCAGGTGGTATGGTTAAAGGTGGGGCTTCTCAAGGTATCCTCACGCTGAAAATAATGGGGTAGTGGATTACCAGGTGGGCTCCTATCTTCTGTCCGACCACTATCAAGCTATCAAGAACCTATTGTACCCCATTATTTTGGGTGTAGAATGGTGGAGAAATTTTGACGTCAGGACTAAATTTGAAAGAAAACACCCTATCCTTGTCCTTGATGAATGGTCACCAGTTGATTGTTCCCTTGGCTGATTCCCATTTTCAGGGCAAACTGCCCCATTGGCCAAATATTCATACTCTTTCTCTTGTCCCTTTGTTGAAGCTCTCAGTGGAGGCTCCCTTACCTTCCTGTTTGGAGGTTTGGAATCTTCTTTTGACGCAGCTTCAGCTAACGCACTACTGAATCATTCTGAGTTTGATTGTGACTTTAAGCTCACTGTAGATCTGGTGCTTATATCTTCCCCCATTTACCCATTGACTGTCCTGGAGAAAGAGGCTTTAGATGCGTGGATGAAGGAACAGTTATCCAAAGGTGCGATCTTTCAGCGTACCTCCACTGTCTTCTCCCCCTTCTTTTTGTGAAGAAGGCCAATGGTACTTTAGGCCCTTGTGTTGATTTTGGGAATTTAAACAATGTTACATTACCAGACCTCTATCCCTTTTCTAGAATCACAGATTTCACGTTATGTAGAGAAGGCAAAAGTCTTCTCTAAGTTGGATTGCCTCAATGCGTTCAATCAGATCCAAATTAAGAAGGGCTGGGTGTGGTTAACCGCATTCCACACCAGAAAGGAATTTTCCAGTTTTGGGTCATGCCCTTTGGGCTTAAGAATGCTCCTGCCATCTTTCAACGCCGCATTGATGCTGCGTTGGGGGACATGAAGGGGGTATGCGCGGCTGCCTATATGGATGATATCCTGGTGTTTTCCCCTGATTAGTAGTCCAATGCAGTACACCTTCAGCAAGTGTTAGAGAGGTTAAGAGCCTCCCACCTTACGCGAAAGATCAGTAAATGTGATTTCTTCAAGTCCCAGGTCACTTTTCTGGGAAACTTCGTGTTTTACCAAGGCCATAAGATAACTCCTGACAAGGAGAACGCTATTTGTGAGTGGCACACCCCCACCTCAGTCAAGGAATTGAGGAGCTTTTTGGGGACGTGTACGTTACTCAAGAAGATCAAGCCCTATCTCTTCGAGATGGCAGCACCCTTATTTAAGGCTAGCAGTGCCAAGGTGCCTTAGTGGTCCCCTGTTTTGGAGAATGCTTTTCAAGCGGTGAAGTGCACCCTATTGTCAACATCCGTCTTTCGCCATGTTGACCCTGTAAAGGAGTTCATTGTGTCTTCTGATGCTTCCAACTTTTCCATAGCAGCTGCCTTGTTACAAGTGGGAGAAGATGGAACTGAGCATCTGGTGGGATATTTTTCTAGAAAAATGTCTCTGCCTGTGTTGAACTACGCCGTTTATGACAAGGAGTTATTACCAGTGGTGGAGGCGCTGATTTATTGGCGTCACCACTTGCATGGCTCATCCCAACCTTTCTGGGTACATACAGACCACCGTACCTTGCTGTACTACCGCGCTCCTCATGTCTTAGCCCCACGGCAGACCCATTGGCATGAGATCCTTGCCCAATTCGCATCCACATATGAAATCACCAAGGGCAAGGAGAATGGTTTGGCGGATGCTTTAAGCCGCAACCCTAATTTGGCTCCCAATCCATAGGAGGTAGAAATTCATAACTCCCAGTTGATGAAGCCATTGGGTAAGATTCTGCATCAACTTCCTGATTCCATGGTCAACATGCAAGTGCTCGCACCTCTGGAAAATGCAGCATAATAAAGTATGTTCAGAAAAGTAGTTCTTTCTCAGCCGTTATCAGCCAAATATACTGTGATTTCTCGCTAAGAGAGCTATGAATCAGGAGGACTTATCCAGGGGTTATCACGTAAAGGATGAGATGGTGTGGTTTCAGGGGCACCTATGGGATCCTGCTGGACCACTGCGCCTGGAAATAATCTGGGACCACCATGACGGAATCACCGTTGGTCATCCTGAGAAAGCAAAAACCTTGGAGTTGATACGACGCACTTACAATTGGAAGGGCTTGCCTGTTCAGGTGAGGCGGTATTGTAAAGAGTGCCAGATCTACAATCAAATGAAACCCAATCAGCAACCTTTAGCGGGGTTGTTGTACAAGTCCAAAAGGCTGAAGGGCCCTGGACTTCCCTATCAGTAGTTCTATTGTGGAATTACCCGTTTCTGATGGTTATGATGCCATCATGGTGGTGGTGGACCGCTTTACAAAGTTCTCCCACTTTATTCCTTGCAAAACGACATATTTGCTGCTGAGATGGCCAGGCTCTTCGTCACACATGTATTTGCGCTTCATGGGGTTCCTCAAGAAATTAATAGTGACCGGAGACCCCAGTTCACCTCTGTCTCTTGAGTAGAGTTTGTAAAACTCTTCAGATTCGCCCCTTCCATTCAACTGCCTATCGCCCTCAATCAGATGGGCATTGAACGAGTAAACCAGTGCTTGGAACAATTTCTGCATTGTTACACCGCCGCAGATTATTCAGATTGGGCTTCTCACCTTCCTATGGCCCAGTTTAGCTACAACAACACTTTGCACTCATCAATCGGTTGTTAACCCTTTTTTGCCAACCATGACTTTAACCTCGCCTTTAACATTGAGCCCAGCTGTGGTTCCAAAGTGGAAGCGGTGGTGGACGTTGCTAAGACCATCAAGAAGCTCCACCAAGGGTTTCCACAAGTTTGGAGGCGGCTATGCTAGTTTATAAAAGGATGCTGATGGCAAGCTCTGAGTGGGTCCTGCATACAAGGAAGGGATATCGTGATGCTTGATTCTCATAACATCCCTATCAAGCAGCCATTCAAAAAGCTGGGTCCAAAGAGGAATGGTCCTTACCGCGTTGTTAAAAAAGGTGTGTCATGCTTCATATCAGGTGGATCTTCCCTCCGCATTTTGGATCTTGTCCATCTTTCATGAGAGAAAATTGGCATTGTTCAAGGGCCCCCACCTGAGACTCCTGAGGCTTATCTCATGGATGGGGCGCCAGAGTGGGAAGTTGAGGAAATAATAGTTTTTTATGTTTAGTAACGTCTCAAGTACCTGGTATCATGGAAGGGGGTGACGCGGTCAAGAGCAGTTGGGTGCCAGCATGTGACTGTGTACATGCCCAGACCTGATTGAATCATTCTTTAATCGTTTTCCTAAGGCTACAGGATCAAAGCCCAAGCCAGCCGTTGCTGCTATGATGTTGTCACCCACACATAAGAACTTCTCCTTAGCGAACGCCCCTGGAGGGGTGGTGGAGCCCAAGAAAAAGGAGAGGGTAATGTTATGGTTGCTTGACTTAATGGTGGGAACCAACACCAAGGTTAAAGCTGGGCGACAGGAGGCCCAGAATGTGAAACTTCAGGCTATTCCTGACCTTAAACACACAGTAGACCAACGAAGAGTACAAGCAAAATATGCCCAGGTTGGTACTAGTGGGGTGCAAAACGCCCAGCCCCTTGTCTTGGCCCAGGCGTTGAAATGAATCATTTATGTATGAACGAAGAAATTTCGATTCAGTTAATTGGAGAATGAGGGTTTGAATTTTCAAGTTATGAAATTATGAGCTTGGGTAGAATACAGCTTTAATCAATACTCAAGTGAAGGCACTTTCAGTGTAAGCTACCAAATTAGATGGGAGCATTTGCCTATTGGAGTTTCAAGGCTTGGGCCCACTTCCGCAGACCCATAATTACCCCAACTCAGTTTAAATATGTTTTTTGCGACCATCATTCTTTGTTGGTCGACTTTTTACAAATAAACTTACCCGTTTTTTACGTTTTTATGGTTCTACAGGCAAACTTGGGTGCAGAATTTTTCAAGGAGGTCTCCAACTATGTTGGCCACTACATCCTTTCCCAGTTTGCAAAAGTTTCAGGTGCTCCCTTGGGCCGCTCTGATACCCTCCATATTGAGGCACCCAAGTCTCCTGGAACCTATTTACACTTGATTATGGACTCCCCTCTAGGGTCCACTCAAGCAGTGTTGTTTCTCGCTTACCTGGTACTGTATACCGCGCTCTACACCCTTTCCTTAAACCCTTTTGTACAGCACCATTTCAGGTGCCTTGTTTCCCATTCTCCTAACGGCTAGTTCCCTAGCAGTGTGGGTTTTCATCCCGCACTACTTTGCTTGGAACGAAAGAGTTGCAGACACCCTCTTAACATCCCGGTTAGGGTGGTTAATCATTGAGCTCCTAAGTTGTTTTGGGCAGAAATGTCTGAGATGCTTGCTGAGCTCTTTAATCAACTCCTAATTTCTAGTACTAACATGCTGGCGTTATGAAAGGCAATATGGTGGTGTTGTATAGGAAGGGCGATCTTAAAATCATTGGGAACTATTAGCCTTTGAATATGATTAATTTTGACTATAAGATCTTAATGATTATCCTAACCAATCGAATAAAGGGGTTGTGGTGGACGTTGTTAGGAAAGAACAGAATGGGGTTTATCCAGGACTTTCAATTACTGACAATTTAATGCTACTTCACCTGATGGAAAAATGGGAAAGTAAACGGTTTTACCAGAGAGGGTGGCTAATGTTTCTTGAACAAGAAAGAGCTTATGATTAAATAAATCGAAATCTTTTCAGAAAGTGTTGTGTAGAGTTGGAATCAAAGTTCGCTTGTTCAGACTGCTTATACTGATTTATGAGAAGCCTAATGATAGTCAATATTAATGGGGTCCTCTCCTACCCTTTAAATGTGTGTAGGGGCGTGCTTCAAGGAGACTATCTTTATCCCTTGCTTTTTACTTACAATAGAGACCCTTTAAGTGTCTCTCAGGCAGTCAGAGTGGAAGAAACTTACCATTAAAGTGGAGGAGAATTTACACTCAATATCTGCGGATAATACATGTAATTTTTGTTTAAGCAGAGGAGAAGTAGAAGGTATTTTGAACATTCTAAAGATGTCTAGAACGCAAGCAACTCAAAGGTCAATCTGTCGAAATCAGGGCTTTGCCCATTGGCAGATTGGCAACATTGGATGTGGCACCAATGAGCTCAGTTCACTAAATGGCAACAGGGGAGGTGTTTCTGTACCTAAGATGTCCCATCCCTGGGCGGGCGTCAATGCACAGAATATTGCTCAAAATCAAAAGTAATGTTAAGAAAAGATACTTTGAAGTTGAAATGACTCAATCTATCAAATCAGGGCAGAGCCATTGTCATGGAAACTATGATTCTTTCCAGATTATGGTATATTGCCAGATTTGTTCCACCGCAAGCATTTTCCATTAAAAGAATATGGAGTTCAGTATTTCAGTTCATCTGGCAGGGGCGAGCATCAAAAATAAGTTATTTTAATCTGTATCATTAGGTGAGGAAGGGGAAATTGGTATAATTTACATCGAGAGTTTGATCAAAGCATTTCAGCTGAAGTGGATTGAATGAGTCGCCATGGAGGGAAGTCCATTTTTTGGCTTCCAATAGTAGAAAACTACCTTTCTAAGGCTTTCAGAAACAAAAACAACAAGGATCTTGGTGTTAGCTGGGACTTTAATCAAGGGACATACCAAGTGTGGAATCTACCAGGGTACTAGAAGGATTACTTTAGAGCTTGGGCAGGCAGCAATGGGAGAAATGAGGGTGGAGAGTGGTAAATTGAAAGTTTTCGTGCTATTATCCTTTGAAGAGGAGCTTAGGGACTGTAGAAGGAACATCGCCTGCGCAAGGCCTTCAAGAACTTTAATGGGTGATTCACTGGGGGGACCTCCTTGATGGTGATGGCCGGAGAATGCATAGGGTGAGAGCAGCTAAAATTGTTGCTAATGCCTCCAAGGTGCTGGTAAGGAAGTCATAGGATGTTGTGGAAGCAACTGAACTGACTTCTTGCTGGAGGAAAGAAAATCCTTCTCTGGATGCATTAGAGGCTGGGGAAGCATGTTCAGAAGGTCGTTGAGGCCAGGATTGTGGGTGTTCCAGCGAGGAAGAGAAGGCTGTAGGTACCCCAGATGGAAAAGCCTCTTCGCCCTTAGTACAGGCTAAAGATGGGAGGTGGTGATGGTTTCTGCCTTTCAAAGTTTACAATCACCAAGTTCTGGGAACTACTGGACAGAGAGCTTTTCTTGATGTTCTTGTCCCAGATCACTTGTAAAAAGTGACATGGCCTAATTAACCTTTGGTGGAGGAGGGTTAAAAGATGAGGGTCTATACCAGTTCAGAACTTTCTCTTCAAATTCTGCAGTAACATCTTGGTCAAAGGGCGACTCTATGCAAGTGGAGTAAGCATAAGGAGGATGACCTTCTGTATGCCTGTAAGGTATGTTGAGGGGAGGAGATGGCAAAACATATCTTCATGGGTGTTCATAAGTGGATGCTGTGTGCAGAAGTGTTCTCATATGGTATAAAACATACCAAACAAGGTGTTATCCTCTGGGCA
Organism: Massospora cicadina; assembly: GCA_022478985.1. NCBI lineage: Eukaryota > Fungi > Entomophthoromycota > Entomophthoromycetes > Entomophthorales > Entomophthoraceae > Massospora > Massospora cicadina. Next base: position 112,382 of record JAKSZP010015795.1, read on the forward strand.
TCTTGCATGTCCAGAGATCTTGATTACGTATGCTACTCCAAGTCTGCTTGCAGATAAGTAGGGGTTCTGGGTTTGGTGCAAAATATGGGGGGGATGTATGGTCTATGGCTTACCATAAACCACGTTACTTCCCTTTAGAAGGAATCCAAGTGACAAGCTCCTTGGCCATAGTCATGCGATGGCTAGAAATAGCTGTGGAAAGCTTTGGCAATCCTCTTTCCTCAAGTAAGTCTAACTTGGGGGCCAGTCTGGTCTCATACCTCGAAATAAGGAATGAGAGGCATAACTCCGAACTCATGGGTAGCCTTTGTTACTTGATATACCAAACAGTAAGGAATATGTCAGTTTTAGGGTGGCTTGAGCCACTCCACCCGCGATCAGGCCCACATTTGTGGTGCTGAGATTCGCGCAACCCCAGTGCAGTGAAGGGAAGTACTCTAAGTTTCATCCCACGAAGGTACCTGAACTGGGTACCCTTACAGGCACATAAAAACTCATAAAATAAGACTGAAAATAGTCAAAGCTAAGATATAAGAGAAAAGGTATAACATCTATTAAAATGAAGTTGTGTTTATGATAACAATTATATAAAATTTAAATTAAAAAAGTATTTTAGCACTAGTGGCGCCCAACCCGAAAAGAGGGGCTCTCCATGCATCTTTGTTTGCAAAAGTCCAATCAAAGGGATTATTAGTAAGTAAAACTTTATTAAAATGGCTATTTTTGCTAACAGCCTAAGACGCCATAAGATGCGGAAGAGGGGAAGAGGTGATCTTCATTCAGTGTATATTAAAACACACGTAATATGGCGGGCATAATCGAAGTTGAGGCATCAGAAGCATGGGGTTGAAGGTAATCAAGATGAGGGTTCTCCTCATTGATGAGTCCATCAGTATGCATAGCCTCAAAATACTGAGCAATTTGGAATTCGTAATGTTTAATCAACTTTAGCACATATGAAAAGCTTTTTCATTGAAAAATTTGATATAATTCAGGTTAAACATTGATATTTTCGCTGCATCCATGCATGCGCAGCCTGCCCCAAATGCGATGTCCTAAATTAGCACCTGGACATCATTAGGGAAATCTGGCAGGAAGTTTTAGAAAGAAATTCCACTTACAAGCAGCTCCATAGCTGTATGGAGGGCTTGGCGGTAAGTAACGTTGTTAGGGGCAGAAACTGCCTTAAGTGCCAATTTATTTTATAAATTGTATGAGTAGGTAAGCCCTTACAAGGTAAAATTACAATGAGGAGTTGAATTAAATGGGTTGACAAAGAATTCTGACCAATCAAAGTCAGGATTTTTAGAATATGACATTTTCTCATAATTCACACATTTAAGATATTTATAAGGGTTTGAGATGGAAATAGTCAGGCTTAAACAGGAGCTGTGTAAGTCCAGGAGAGCGTCCCCTCTGCCTAGATCGGGTGATGTTTCCATTTACCACTAAAAAGGGACCAAAGATGGCAGCTGTCCCTCTTGTTTCACAGGGCGATCTTGCCCATATGGTAGATGAGCGATGGGTAACAACCCTACCTCTAAAAATTCCACCACCTGTCCCCACATTTGCCTCTGCCAAGTTAGTACGGCAGTTTGAGGAAATTTTCATAAAAATATGGAAGCTGCCACCCCATGGTCCAAAATGTTCTTATGAAGTCAACAGTGCCAAGCCCTCAGAATCTAAAGTCCAGAAGTCTTAAACCCTCGGTAATGAAGTTTGATTTGCTCTAACGTTTAGTAAATGAGGATTAAGTGTCAAATTCTCAGCAATACTCGTCAATGGCATTGGGCCATTGGAAAATGTTGTCGCCAATTTTGAAAATACCCTCAAAAATATTAAGGACAAAGCTCAATGGATATGTATTTTTTAAGATGAATGTGTCAAATGGCAAAACTTTGGTGGAACTCACCAATGGCGTTGGGTCATCATCCAAAGCCGCCAATAGCTCAAACCCTTCCCTCAACAATTAGGATTGTCATTCAATGTATCTTGCTTGTCCAAATGGACGACAAAGTGACCAGGTGTGGGCGGGTGGGTATCTCAAAACCATTTCTGACCTTTTGGGACTGCCCATATGTGGGGTGGCCTTGGGAGGTTCCCATTGCCCGTCAGGTGAGATGCTGTCACACTAACCATCGAAAATGCAGTGAAACTGCAATTCAGGAATCAAAGGTTAAACTGACAGTGACTCAGCCCACTGCTGACTCCTTTGAAGTCAGTTAAAATTAAATTAATTTTCTCCCACTGAAAGTTCGCTAGTTAGATCAAATCTTGAGGGCCCCAATCCACATTGTACTAAGTTATTCTTCAAATCAATCGTTTATTTAAGCAGTTGTAACACACTGAGGAAATTGATGGCCGATTTTTTAATTTACCATTCATTAAACAGTATCCACAAGTTCCCAATACTCTGATTTAGTTTTAATTTCCGCCGCCAAACTCACTATGGCACTAACAATGTGGCCCCTTGGGACCTATATTGGCAGGGCAATACTAGTCATCATAGTAACTATAGCCCCTACCACAGTCAACTGAGAATTTCGTGTTATTAAATTTCTGGGAATTCAACCCAATCATCAAGGCCATCCGCCAGAAGGATATTAGAATACTGTGGGCTCGTCTGTCTCCACTCCAAGTGAGGATCCGCCCCCTTACCTCCATTTTTGTAACAAATTCCCATATGGAGAGTTCCAAATTAAAAAACTCAATTGCACAGCTCCCTGCAACAAGACCAACTGAGTCTGGAGTTGCAACAGCCTGGTTCCTTTTTTACTTTTGCAATCTACCAGCACTTATTTGTCACATACCTCTATTCACAAGTTAATGTCATTTGAGCGGCAATGCCTCTGGAATTCTGGCTTGCCTTTTAAGTGCTTTTGTCATTGTGACTGGAAGGACGGTCTAGACTTTCTCTGCCATCCTGACATAATTGACCATCCATTGTTTCTGGCCATTTCCTCCCTCCTAGTAGAGATGAGCGCTGCAGTGTTCACCCTTTACCAAATGAACATGAAGTCAGTAGTTTTTCTCCTGGTGTTTGTTTGGTCAGTCACTTCTTTTGTTTTTAGCGATCAAATTGCTTTGGAGGAATTTCTCTATGGTAGCATGGCCCCATTGGACGCTACTCTCTACTCAACTCACCCTCAAGTAGGGAATCCAGGTTTTCCTTCCAAAGATGTAGCAAATCAGGTCCTCGACACCCTTGCTGAGGTGCAAATGCAATCTGCAGCTTCCCTATATAAGGTCGCTTCATTGTTCAATGCCCAGCAAGGTGTTGCCCTTTTGGATAAAGTTGAAGGCGAATCTCGTTGGTTGGTACAAGGACTTCTGCGTTCTGTTATTTGGGCAGGTGACCCTACCTCACTTGTCGCAGCAGTATCAGCAGCATTAAAGCCCACCATACCACGTTCAGAACGTTTATATTAATTTCTCTCTCTTATCACCAAAGCCCCTAGAATGGGCTCTTTAGTCGCAAACCTATGTGAGCAAGCCTCAGCGTTTGCTCTTTGTGGAGATATGCTCCAAGAAATTTTCGGGTCTTCACTGGAATCTGCCTCCGCTTATCATGAGTTTTAATCCACCCCTATGTGAACCATGGATCAAATTTGCCAGGCAGCAAGTTCCATTAATGATTCTCTCCACCATCATCCCAACCCTCAAGTTAGAAACTTCTTGATTGGGTTGGACGATGTGGTCTCAGATCCTGACCCTGTCATTAAGCTAGTATCAGTATTGGTCCTAGGGTCAGATGCTGCCTTTGTGCCGGAGTTGATTCATCTTAATTCACTTGTCACCGAATCAATGGGAGCCCAGCCTTAGGAAGATGGATCCTAACTTCTTACCCCAATTTTGATCCCATAATAGAGCCTGATCTTCCCCCTGATTTGCTTGCTATATCTTCAGTGTCAGCAGAAATGACCATATCTGCTAATAAACAGAATTTAGCCTACTTTTTTATTTAACTGAGGTGAGCTGACCAGGGGATGGACCATACCAATATATATAATGGAATAGGGGGTGAAGTTTAGCGAGATTTAGGCACCCCAGAGTAGATGATATACCCCTGTTGCCAGACGGTACTGCCAGGTATAGGGAGTTGAATGCCTTACTCCAAAGGGGTTTCCCTTATTATGGAGCAGTTGTGGAGGAAGGGGTCCATATGCAGAAACCAGACTGGGAACCATGGTTCAACAATTTGTTGTTGCTTTGGCTCATGTATCCATATAGCTAGGCTTGAAAGTATTCCAGTAGGTGTACGTGAACTCTGCTGATTGTCCCATGGATGGTCAGCACTGTTCCCTGAAGGCATTCAGTGCTAGAGTGTGGATTGTCCAAAGTGCAATGACGACTATCAGGGAGCGGAGTGTGTAGGTATTGGGGATTCAAGTTGGAGAGCGAGGAAGCTTCTGGAGATTGATAGCTCCTGGTCATTTTAGGTTCTTAACAGACGCGCAACTTACCGCCATATGGATCTAGATGGGGGACATGGTTTTTGGCAGTGGTGCAGGGTGCCACTCACTCCACACACTGTGCACGCTGCATGAAGAGAGTTGAAGCGATCTGCTGTTATGTAGGTTCTTCTGAGGTAACTCCAGGTATTATCTCTTACCCTTTGCTGAAAGGAGCGGATGATGTGTTAGCCTCCATATTGCCTTTTGTGTTGTGAGATCTTATGGGATGTCTAAAGCATCCAGGTAATCGATTCTCAAGATGAATGGGGCCACGTCGTGTGTGTCCCTCTGGGGGTGTTCCTCTGATTTCCTTAGCGTGAAGTAAGCTCTGGGCCTTCCCCTTCCCTGACTAATTCCTGAGAGTGACGGTTCACCCTATGTGCTGAATGGTGTGGAGGAGGCGTTTGAAGTGAGGGGGGTTCTATGTGGGCCCGCTGTGTTGGGGCGGTTTTCAAAGTTTGTGAGCAGGCTGAACGGGATGTGTGAGTTGAAGAGTTTGAGCTCCTGCGCAAAGTTGGACCTCGCCGCTCTATACCAGTGTTGTTGTGGGAGGTCTGGGGCTAGTACTTCCTCTATCCAGGTGCCCAATATGCGGTTGGCGTGGACCTCAAAATCTATCAGGTCCATGCCTCCGCTGGAGCGTGGGCCAAATAGTGTTTCCACCTGTACAGGTGGCCGGGACCCAGGTCACAGCCATCCCTGGATAAGTGTGCGGATTGAGTATATGCATGTAGGTGAGAAGGAAATTGCGTGGGCGGGGAACCACAGCATCAAGAGGATGAGTGAGTTGGCAACTGTTACTCACCCCATAATCCTGGCAATTGTCCCTCGAGGGAGGCAATGCAGTTAGACACCCGCTGTAGTAGATTGTTATCAATTGTTTCATTGGCATACACCCTGTTTCCAGCCATATCCCAAGGTGGCGGACAGGGTTGGTTGAAGGAGGTGATCCAAAGGGTAGGATGAGTGGGTAATTCCTTTGTGGGGGGCTGTGAGGTTTGAGTTTAGTGGCCCAGTTGCTAGTGATCTTGCCTAGGAGGATTATTTCCATTTTCCTTTTGTTGAGCAACGCGTTGCTCACAATTGAATATTCCTCTAAGGTGCGTTCCAGCCATTGGGCATCATTGTTGTTAGCTATACCTGTCACGAAGTCATCCAAAAAAAGGCTAGTATCTTGATTGTTGGCTGACCTAATGCAGTTATTCCCATGAGGCTTGAGTCTGCTACGTGAAGGAGTGGATCAAAATTGAAGTTATACAGCAGTGGGCTGAGGGGTCCCCTTGTTTGAGCCCTCTGTGTGGTGTGATCTTGTTAGTTAGGAACCAGGGCCCGCATATAGCCATGGATGCGAGTTCTGTAAGAAGAATCACTCAGTTTATGAATCTGGATGGGAGTTTGAAGGCGCTTAGGCATTCCTTCAGGTATGGCCAACTAACGCGGTCATATGCCTTCTCCTGGTATAGTATTACCAGGGCTCCAGCTGCTTTGGACTGGAATATGTTGGCGACAGAGTGCATATTGGTCCATAATGAACGCCCTAGTATGAACCCAAACTGATTGTGCGACAGGACTTTGGAGGCTATTGTGCCTAATCTGAGGGCTAAAATTTTTGTGAGTAGTTTTGTATCAGTGTTAGAGAGTGCAATTGGGCGCCAGTTGGCCATGTCCAGTTTGTCGCACTTCTTATAATAGGGTTATTACATAGGAGTCCTTACCAATAGGTATGAGGCGTGTCTCCAGCAGGCACTGGTTCATTGATGCCAAGAGGAGGGGGGCGATTTGCTTGAATTATTTTTTGTAGAATTCGTAGGGTATCCCATCATGTCCTGAGCATTTCCTATCTGGTTCACCGCGGACTGTGTCCCAGAGCTCCTCCTGCGTGATTAAGTTTGGGAGGTTATAGTCCAGCAGTGCACTTTGTTTTTCCGGCAGTGTGTATAAAATCTTTAATTTTTTGGGGGTTGGTTAGGGTGTCATGGTATAGTTTGGTGTAGTAGAGGAGTACTTCCGCCTTGACCTACGCTGGGTCAGTTGCCATGGTGCCATAATCTTTGAAGACCTGTGTGCATGTGGGTTGGTTGCCATGGGAGTAGAATTGGCAGAAGAAGTACGTCAAGCAGGTTTTGCCTTCTTTTATGAACTTACCTTTTAACAATACTTTGATTCTGTGCTGGTGTTTAAAGATGAGGGTTTTTAGGCGGGCGGATATTTTCGCCCATTTGTGCCCCCAGTTGGGGCTATAGCCAGACTTTGGGTGTTAAGCTTGAGGTGGTCCGGTTCTGCCAAGGTGCGCCTAATTGTGGCTGTGACAGCAGTGCACTTATGCAAGATGAGATGGCGAGTTTTATTTATTAATTTGGCTTTGAAATTTGCCCAGGTTTTGATGGGGTCCAATATGAATGGGGTTGCAAATTTTGGGTTCATGGCCTCATGTTCGACCCAGTCATATATTTTGGGCATTTTTAAGTTTTTGTGGTTGTAGCTTCTTCCAGGTTGACGCCTGTGTGGGAGTTTAGATTGGAAAAAGCTGCACCAAAACGAGTTGGTGGTCAAAGAAATTGATCTTTTTTATTGAGAAGTTGGTGATGTTTGAGAGGTGGGTTTTTTGGGCAAGGATGAAGTCAATGCAGCTCGTTGAGATGAGCTTTCCCTTGCATGTGTTGGAAAGGGTCATGTGGGGAAGGAGTGGCGACCCGGGGGGAGGTATCATGTAGGCTAAGGGATGCCTTCATTGCACAGAATTTGATGTGCCCCGGGGGGTATCCCAAGGGTTAGGCCATTGGTCTGTGTTGGGGTTAGCCCAGCAGGTGAAGTCGCCCAACAGGATGGTATCTGATGGGAGGGTGAGCGTTGGGACGGTTTCAAGGTATTTTTACTCTCAGCTGCAGTGCATGGTGCATAGATGCATGCTATCAAGATTGTGTCCTCTTGGCATGAAATCGTTGCTACCAGGAAATGACCATGCAGATATAAGAAGAAGTTAGTGATTTTTAACCTTTTGTTACTATGGATGACCACCCCACCGTGGGACGTCCATACTGATAGGGATGGTGAAACCCTGGCTGACCAGGGTTCCTCTTCCCCCTGTAAACAGGAGGTTTCTTGGATGGCCAAGATATCTACAAATTGTTCTTGCAGGATGTTGGAATTTCTTTCTGAATGGCCAATTTGGTTGCGTCAAATATTGGGAACTGATCCCAAACCAACCAAAAAATCAAACCTATATTGGGGTTTAAACCTGAGGTATGATATGAGCACAAGAAGATTGACCGGGTTAATCATGTTTTTTTGAATTCCAAATTGGTTAACATTATTAGATCTAGGCTTAGGCGGCTTAAATTTCCCCAAAACACCTCTATACTTACCAATTTATAGTTGATATTATGCAAATAAACCTTAAGCTTTTTCTCACCTTTTCACAATTTTAAGTTAAAATTGTATTTAATTTGGAATTTACCACACTAGACTTGATATCTGGATTAGTTAAGACTTTTCAACTAGGAGAAGCGACCAAAGTCAGTATCGAGCACCCTCAAGCTTTGGGTCACTGGCTCAACAAAAACAACAAAGAATCTGTGGTATCAACCCAGGATCCCAACAAAAATGGTGCTCCCTGCCAGGTTGCACCCTGAGTTTGCAGTGAATATTACAAAAAGAAACAACTAAAGCAAATATAGATAATAACGATTCTGTTTTAAAAACTCCTCAGATCATTAAGCTTCCCATCTCAGCTACTGGGCAACCCTATCTGCTTTGATACGTGGATTGGAGCACAGATTGCTCACCACCAAAAAACATCAACTCAATCTCCAAACTGCCAATCTGTTTTAAAAAACGAAGTGCGCCAATTAAACAAACTTGTTGCCACAAAGTCGGCTCTCAGTGCCACTCATGAAAGAGTATATTGAATAGTTGATGATCTTAATGATCTGCATCTACAAGTAGATGTGCTTCAACCTCAAGAATATTTCAGATATATTGACTCTTCATTAGGTGAAAGCGCTGATCCCATATCAATTCATGTCGTTAATCCTCTATTTCCCCCAAATGGTACATTTAAACCTTTATTATAAGAAAAATATGTCCCTGGGGAGGGAAGTATTTTCTGTTTCTTATACTGCTATGAAATCTTTATGGAGGAAGCGACTAACCATCAAAGACTTAAGCATTAGACTAATTATTTTAGCCATATGGCTCAAGTCATTATGGTCCCCTTCTGATGCATTGCCATACTTGGAATGATGCCAAGACTGTTTTACTTCAGGAATTCTGGAGTGACTCAACCTTAACCAACCAAAAACAGACCTTTATGGGTATCAGCCTTAATTGGGGAAAACTATCAGTGAATTCACACACTGTTTTTACCTTGAAGCACAAACTCTAGTTGCAAGGAATCATCTTATGTTGGATGATGCCATCACTGCTGCGTTTTCAGCGCTTAAAAATATGCCTAATATCTTACTTTATCTTAAAGCAGTAAAGTTTAACTTAACGTCCCTCCTCCATATTAAAGAGGCCATATTGGAAAGTCCAATTGAACTACATAAACCCTTCAGTCCACCTTGTTTTAACATAAATAAGCCCCAGTCCCAAGTGTTAGCCATTACATCCCTCGCTTCGCCTACACCTGGATTATACTGCACTCATTGCATAAGAAACAACCACACCTTAGCTGACTTACACATCCTTCAACATAAGTCGGCAAAAGATCAGTCAGTATAGGGCAAGAGGCTCCTTATGCTGACAAAAAACAAGTGCTTCAAGACCCTTGACCTAGTTCTAGCTGTATCCTCAGTACTTCCGGATGTTTTGTGTTAGCTGCCCCGTCAGAAGTTGAAGTCCCTCTATCTATTCAAGGAAATAAACACCTATAGCCTTCTTATTCTATGTTGGTCAGTTACCCAAACATATCTTGGTGGTCAGCTCTTCTATAGAAAGCCAAGTCTTGGCAGATAAAATTTTTAAATGAATTGAACAACCCCAAGCTTGGCCACAGCAGAATCCTCCACTGGCTTCACTTCAAGTCTCTAAAGACAGTCTATTGGCTACTAACTCCCAATTTGGATCTTCAGTGGTTTAAGTCAAAGTAGTAGTCCATAAGGTTAAAGTCCTAGTGATAATTGACACTAGTTCTCCAGTTAAAGTTATCTCTTCCTGGCTTGTCCAAAAGATAAAAATGGCTCCAGAATTGATCCACGAAGTTGAATATGAGACGGCAGGTAGTCAGTCTACTAAAGCAATAGGAGCCTATTCTGCTTTACCCCTAGTTTTGGGAAATTATTAATTACTGCCCCCGCCGTTGCACTAGAAAATGATAACTACAAGTTGCTTATTGAGGTCCAACTGATGCGGGAGTTTAACTGCATCATCAACCACAAGGAAAAATACCTATCCCTACTAGGATATTAGATTACGTTAATGTTCAAACTCCCCATTAAAAGTAAAGGAGCCCCGAAAATGGACATGCTTCCTTGAATACCCATCCTCCATTTGCAAAGTTGAATACTAAGTTTTAGGGGGAAAACTAAGTTACCCCTGGAGGCTGTGGATGCCAAAGATGAAATCCCTCTGTATGCTCCAATCCTATAGCAATAACTCTGGCTCACAAGTTATTGTGGATACAGGATTCAGATTCTCACCCCACCTAATCACATCTTGGAGCTTAGGGGCACTCAAACCCTTCCAACAAGGAAGCGTTGACCTGCCCTGGGATTTTGGATCCTGCTTATGGGAAATCTATATTTATTCTATTAAAGAACTTAACAACTGAAACCATCTAAGTCCTTCAGTATGCACATATTACTTTTATAAAACTATTTCCCATTGAGAATATTGCCGATGTGAGTTGTTTTGGATCATTACAAGATTTGGGATTTGATCCCCCACATACCATAGCTCTGGTTGACAGCCAAATTGGGGACAATCTCACCCCCAATGAATGCAAAACCATCAAAGAGCTCCTTGAAGAGTATGGCGATCTTTTTTCCTCAGGACAATTGAATACAGAAAAATGTCCAGGGTAATTCACAAAATTGAGACTGAGGCTCACCCTCCCTTCAAATCCCAGTCATACTGAAAATCCAAAATGGAAGAAGCACAAGTGGCTGTAGAGTTACAGAAACACTGGATGCTGGGTTACTTGTGCCTTTTTAAAAGCCCATGGGTTTCTCCCTTCTATCAATTTGAAGTATGACGATGGCCACCATGTTGTGATGTATTATCGCTGCATCAATTCAATCACCCAAAAGAAAGCTATCCATTGCCGCATATAGATGATTCCTTACACTTGATGTTGGGGTCTCACTATTTATCAGCTATGGATCTCACCAGTGGGTACTGGCAGGTAGATTTATCCCCAGAAGACCGTGAAAAATGCGCTCTTATCACAAGTGAAGGACTATTTAGGCCCACTCAAAAGACGCAGGGGCTGTGTATCGCCCCTGCTACCTTCCAATGCGCCATGGACGGTTTATTAAGGGATTTAAAACGCTCCTGAGTGCTAGTTTATCTTGACAATATTAACATGTTCTCAAGAACTTTTACTGAACACCTAGATCACCTTAAGCAAGTCTTCCAGCAGTTATGGCAAGCCTCATTAAAACTAAAGCCATCAAAATGCCTCTTCTTTCAGAGTGAGATGTATTTTTTGGGTCATGAGGTAGGTAAAGATGGAATATCCTCGATGGATGACAAAGTCCTGGCATCTCCAAAATGCCTCCCCTAAATTCCTACAAGATGTACAAGTTTTCTTAGGGATGGTGGGATATTATCATCAGTTCATCCCCCACTTTGCTGAAACCTCTGAGCCTCTTGTATATTTATTGAAGAAAGGGATACCCTTTCAGTGTAAAGAAGAGCAACAGCAGGCCTTTGACCTATTACTCATCTCTCTTTTCCACTCTCCAGTATTTATACATCCCAACTTTGATAAACCTTTTCTCCTTTTTACCAATGCTAGTGATATAGCCATCGGAGCCATCCTAGCACAGCATGTTAAAAACTTGGTAGACCATCCTACTGCCTACTATAGTAAAACTTTAACCAGAGCTGAATGCAACTATAATGTTAAGGAATGTGAATGCTTATCGGTATTTGCTATTAAGCATTTCTGACCTTTCTATATGGGAAACATTTTACTATAATTACTAACTATCATTCCCTGCAATGGCTACAGCAAATAAAAAACCCGATGGGAGGTTAGCCTGAGGGGCATTAGAGCTTTAAATCTATGACTTTTCTGTCATCCATTGATCAGGGACCATACACCAAAATTCAGATTGCCTATCCCAGCTGCCCATATTAACTATAATAGCCCCTGAGGAGGATTGACTTTATGACTTCCTAACTCAACTGCACTTATGGAAAAAAGAGATCCCCTTACTTTTCAAAAGTAATTAGCAAAAAAAAAAGTGGCGGATCTTTAAGACAAAAATGGCAACTGTGAAAACTTGTGTCCCAAAAATGGGTGCCCTATGTATGACCTTCAGAGCGAACTGACGCTGAATTGGAGGGACTGTGAAATTCTGAGGATTGCTTGCTTGTTTAAATAAATCCTGCACGCGCAATTGGGATGAAGTTCCATTAAATAATCCTTGTTTTCCAGTGGCTTATGGTATTTGAACCATTTAGAAACTCACTAGGCTTATTAAAACTTCTCCAAATCTTCTGATCAATTTTGGGCATATTTTCCCTTCAAATTTGGGAGCTTCTTCTGAGGCATGTAGATATACAAGCTGTGGATTTGGTGCTTCCAGCTCTCGACACTTCTCTAATGCTTACAATTCAGATAAGAATAGAAAAGAGATAAAATAAATATATCTTTTATTACATGTATTTATTAAATAATCACTCATTATGACAGGCGCCAGTATTTATACCTTTTGGGCATCTCCTGGCCACATTCAAGCATAAACTTCCAACAGCTATTTTACCACCTCAGTTTGGCCCTTAAACTGATACAACTGAGATCTATTCTTAGGTTTATTGGTGGCAAGGTACTCTCAAAATTGGGAGGATTTCAGGGACAAAAATTGCGATAAAAACATGAAAATTATCTGAGGATCTTCTTAATTTGAGTTTCATCATACTGCTGATGAAATACACTTCTGTGAAATTCTTGCATCGATTGAAGTAGATGACATACCCTTAATTGGGATGTTGGCAGGCCTCTCTATTAATAGTACTATGTACTCCCTTTCAAGTGTCCATGTGTAAGTGCTATTGTGCCAATTACATGGATTGACATACAAATTTCGCCCTAGGATGGAAATTGTTTATGTTATCATTCATCTGATTGTTCATGGGACTTTTAAATGTTAATTTCAGGTTGTTCCCAAACAATTTTGTATAACGAATGTTTGATATTGTCTCTGATAATTGGGACACCTTGCTGAGATTTAATGCAGTGATAATTGACCATAATATGCAAGCGTATTAAACCCAAGCTTTTTGATAAGAATATCTGATAAAATTGATGTTGAGATATTCAGCCTGAGCCGTGTAGTTGCAATAGGCTTTTAGGTGAGAATTAAGGTATTAGCTTGAGCATTGGGAAGTTAATCATCCTGATCCGATGGCTATCAAAAGTTTTATTTTCAAGTCAACCTCCAGATTCTGACATTTCCCCCCACTTGACTCAAAAATAAGACCTAAGATTCACCAATTAAACTTTGTTGATCTGTTATCTTCAGCCTGAACGCCTTATGAGTATGGAGTTGGGTCTTCTATTTTGATAACTTTGGTCAAAATACCCGATGAGTCTAAAGTATGATCATTTTATTGTTAGTTTTAGTCTGAATGCCCATCAATTCTGATTTTTGGATCCTCTCCCAAACCTCAAGTGCAAACTAAAGTATTAACTAGAATAAAACTATTATATATATAATGTTTGTTTTTTGTTTTCCTTTTTTTCAAATTTTTCTCTTCTTAATTGGCCCATTTATTGAACCTTCTTAGGAATTTTGCATGGACTTGGTTGTATATATATGGCAGTCCTAATATCCTAGATAATGTATATAAACTTAGATGTCTTCTCAATCACTTTGAATGGTCCAACCCAGATGTGATATAACTTTTGCAATTGGCCCAATAGATGTGTGTTGCAAAATAGAACTTCATCGTTAACTTTAAATTCAGCCAGTGTGTAGCAATTCTCTAATTTCTTTTGATGTCAAGCTTTCTTTATTTGGCAAAACTGTTGTCAAAGGCTTGAGCTTGTAGTTTGATTAAGGCATCCACATGCTTCTTGACATACTGAGTATAAGTGTTTTCACCGGGTTCCTCTAGGTCCAAATATAGCAGCGTTGGTAGGGCTGGGTGTCTTCCATATAATACTTGAAACGGAGACATCCTGGTTGACAAATGATAGGAGATATTGTAGGCGAATACTGCCAAACATAGATAAGTACTTTGTTTGGATGGTTTGGCTGATGTTAATTTCCGAATAATGTTCACCAACGTCCCATTTGCACACTCAACAGTCCCATTAGTTTTGGGATGATAGGGGGCAGAAAGCACACTTTGTACTACCATTAATTGGTTGAGCTTGTCAAGGACATTGGTGGTAAAGTTGGTTCCATTATTGGTCAGAATAGCCTGGGGACATCCATGTTTTTGGATGTTGCTTTCATGAAGGACTTGGTGGTAGTTGCCAATCCAACTTCCCGAATGGTCTTGGCCTTGACCCATTTAATCAAGTGGTCAATGGAGACGATTATGTACTTTGCCTTCATATTGCTTGTTGAAAGTGGGCTGACAACGTCAATAGATACAGTGGGACAGGAAAATTGGGCTGAACAAGCTGGTAAGATGTTTTTTGGAGCAGTTTTTCGCCTTGGCACTCTGCACAGCAATCTAGAGTTTCTTGGATATCAAAATGCATTGAATTCCAGTAGTAGAATTGCTTCAGATTCTCTTTCATTTCTTGAATCTACCATGCCTTATAGCTTTATGCGCCGCCATTAGTAGGTCTGTTTGGCCAAGTACCTTGAAAATATAATTTTTGCCCTCAACGATCTTGTAAAGCATCCCGTTTTTGATGGTTGTATTTTTTCGTAGATCCAATAATATTTTGGAAGGATTTGGGCTCATCTTGATACTTTCCAATTATCATTTTCATAAACAACTCATCAGCGGCCCAACTAAGTGTTGCAATGTTGAGTAGTCGGGATAGAAAATCAGTGTTTTGATGCTTTTCCCCAGCTTATTGCTCAATGGTTTAGTCATAATATTGAAGCTTTAATGCCCAGAGAGCTAATTGGCCCTCAGGTTCTCTTAAGTTGATCAACCAACTTAGAGAAGCATGATTGTAACAACTTTGAAATGAGTGCCATGAAAGTAGACCTGAAAAGGCTTGCAAGCATATATGACAGCTAAGCATTCTTGTTCTGTCACTGTGTAATTCCTTTTAAGAACATTTAAGGTCTGACTAGCGAAGGCAACTGGATGTTCTCCACAATCTTCTTCAACTTGGGATAACACGTCCCCACTGCTGTTAGAGATGCATCAGTTTGGACAATAAATTCGCATTTAAAGTTACATGCATTGAAGAACAGGCGCGCCCAATAAGGCCAAACAGAGTTGGTCAAATGCATCCTGGCAAGCTGGAGTCCAGTCAAATGTGACCTTATCTTTAAGTAGATAGATAAAGCGGCTCCCCAAGTATGCGAAATTGGCAATAAATCGGCAATAGTAACCAATCAAACCTAAAAATATCTGAATATCGCACTTGGATTTAGGCATTTCATTTTGGAGATGGCTTCCAGCTTAGAGGGTTAGGGTCAAAGACCCACCTTTTCAATTAAAAATCTGAGGTATTCCAGTTGGTCTTTAGAAACTGAAAATTTCTGGGCTTGTTCTTTAAGT
Source organism: Massospora cicadina (assembly GCA_022478985.1). Taxonomy (NCBI): domain Eukaryota; kingdom Fungi; phylum Entomophthoromycota; class Entomophthoromycetes; order Entomophthorales; family Entomophthoraceae; genus Massospora; species Massospora cicadina. The sequence continues at coordinate 127,699 of JAKSZP010015795.1, forward strand.
TTGCAGCAGCTAGCCTTGTGAAAACCTCCTATAAGTGTTCCAGGTGGTCATCAAAAGTGTGGCTGAAAAACATTGACATCATCAAGTTACACTAGTACACATGACAACTTCAAATCTCCCAGGATTATGTCCATTGCCCATTGGAATGTAGCTGGGGCATTGCAGAGCCCTTGAGGCATTCTCATTGGCTGGAATAGACCCTCTTGAGTTAAATTGCACATTTCTTGCGCTTCTCGCTGGAAAAATCTATTTGCCAATATCTGCTGATAGGTCCATAGCCTTGAAGAACTTTGCACCCCCTAGCCTATCAAAGGCATTTTCAATTCATGGCAGAGGGCACAAGTCCTTTTTTGTGATGTTGTTTAACTTCCGATAATCAATGAATACTTGGTTGCTTCCACAATTTTTCTCACTATTAAAATTGGTGCTGCCCACGGACTTTTTAAAGTTACTAACATGCCACAATTGAGGAGTTCCTTAAACTCCTTGGTTACAGCTTCTTCTGATGATTTCAAACATCTAATTGGGCATAATCAAATTGGTTTATGATTTTTGGTATAGATTTTGTGGGTGTAACCCTTAGCACACCAAAAGTTGAAATTATCTTGTATGAAAATTTCCTATATTTAGAGAATAACTCCTGAGCTTGGCCTTACTTGGAGTTAGTCAGGTTTCTTAAATCGGCCATAGGGATGAGTTTATTTATGCTGAGTAGGTCCTTATTGGGGAACCTAACTTGACAAAAGTTCTGAACTCATGGAAGAAGTGAATTTCTGAAGTAGGGAACTGATGCAGAAATGCGATTGTTTGATGTCACTTGGTGGAGATGGGCCGATTTTTCAGGTTTTCACATGAAATATGTATCTCTCCAAGGCCAGGAATGATAATACCAGGGGCAATGTTTGGTTTGAATCGAGATTTAGAACATGGATGATTTACTTCACCATAAAGTCCTTCCAGGATATTAATTTTTAGTCCAGTAAGGAAGATTACTTGTTCTCTAGATGTTATAGTGATGCTCTGATTTGATCAAAGTGGAGTGCCAATTAACTCATTGATCTGAGTGAGTAGTGCTTTTATATTTGACTGCGCTCTGACATACTCAATTAGGATGACTTCATATTTGTAAGCTATATTTATTAATAGGCTAGGTTTTGATTTCTCAACTGCGATCCCTGTTATAGTAAAGTAGAATAGCCTGGCCAAGAATGGTTATAGCATCTTACTTATGATTGGTAACAACTCCATATCTCCTTAGGAAATCAGTCCCTAAGGATATTATAGTTTGTATTTAGCAACACTATGACAGGTGCTGTTACTACAGTGGATCCAAATCTGATAGGTAGGGTACTGTATGCACCCAGCAATTTAGTTGTATGCGCTCCAGCTGTTCCATATTCCTGATTTTGGGCAACGTTAGGCGCAAAGTTCAGTTTTTTAATTAACTTTGTGCTGACGATATTGATAGGAGCACCATTATTGACGATGGCCTGAACTTGCACATTGTTTACTTCTATGTCCACATAAGTGCATTCAGAGTAGTTTTCAGAGGTATTAATTGTATGAATTCTGTTATTGCTGCCCGATTCCAGGTGTGATTTCAGGCTTGAGCATATATATGGGAAGTTATCTGCTAAAGTCTTTATGGAAATAGCTACTTGGACGTTCTTAAGCTTAGCTAGGTCAGTTGAACATTTGGGTCAGAGGTCTAAACCCTGCTCAATAATCTGTTTTGCATAAGTTTTTGATACCTCTATTGGGCTTCTTTGGTGATTTTTAAAGGTTTAGTTGCTTTTTCTATGGCCTGAGTAGTGACCATCGTGACATCATTAGCCACAATATGTTGGAGGTTATCTTTGGCAATATCTGCAGCCCTAAAGAGTTCACCAGGGTCAGGTGGAATGGTTTGAACATCGGTTGAGTTATAGAATTCCGCCTCTAGTCCACCTGCTCTTTTCCCGCCTCACTGTCGCTGTTGACTTCTAGAGCAATGTTGACCCCAGGTTTTATTTTAAACCATCTGTAGCATTTGCTAGCAAAGCTTCCCTTTTAACCACAGTTGTGGCATGTAATCGGCCCTTTTTGCTGCTTTTGCTAAAATTTTTTGGTTTGTAGTTTGGAAACTTTCCCTGGTCAACATAGTGTTGCTCTTTGGGCCCAAAAATCAGGATTTTGCCGAACCTTGGCCCGATTAGTGGTATTGAAATTTATGGGACAGCTTCTCAAGTAATTGTTAAGTTCTTGGATTTCCAAGCTTCCAATGAATGCAGGTATCATGACATTGTGCAGTGCACAGAAGGGCATAACTGCGTGTTACATTGCAATCTTAGTGTAAAACTTATCTATTGCGTTGCACCCATGCAGAACTTGTGCCTCATAGAAAAATCTGTCTGCAAAGTCCTTAATAGTCTTATTCTGCCTAAATACATTATCAAGAAGCTCTCTTTTAGGGTTTCTAATTTCTCAAGCCCTCCAAACTGTTTTTTTACAGCAATTTTGGCATCCATATAGGACCAATCGTCGCCCAAATAGGGCATAATGAGGTCAAAGCTATGGGCATCGAGTAAGTTAATCAGTGCTGATCCTTTTGCATGGTCTGATGCTCCCCTCATTGATTTTTCAAATAGCTTGAGGAAGGAGTAAACGTTCCTATGCTTATCAAACTTTGGTAAGTTCAGTGGTTTGAGGCCATCTCACCCTGCTATAGACAAAGGGACTGTAAATCTTCTTGAACATCTTGGTGTATCATCGCTCATAATTGTCCATCTTTCACATTGGGGAGTATCTGGAGTCAGGATTGCTGCCAGGATTCTAGGCATAGAACAGATGTTCAAAATATTGGTTTCTACATTGGTGTCAATTTTTGATGATTCAATTTCATGATATTGCTCTGAACTACTGGATTCTGATGCTTGAATCTGGCCCTTAGTTGTTTTTCCAAACTGTTTTTTGCTGAATGGGCAGGCTTTTTCCTATTTTTCTTTTGTCAAAGTTGAGTGAGCATTGGCAGCTTTGATTTTTGAGATATTTGAATACTCTTTTTGAATAAAGCTTAATTGGATGTTATTCTTTTAATGTCTTTGGCCATACTGTCTACTCAGGAATTTGCAGTGAAAATTGTATTCTGAGTTCCCAATTCTTCTGAGTAGTTTTAGTATTTCTGGCCTGCAATCTCGACACAACTGTCCAAATTTTTAAAAATTTTCTTTGTTCAAGACATCATCCTCATCACTATTTGGGGCGACTGGTTTACCTGCATGAGCTCCCCTACTGCTATAATATTTTAGTAGTAGGAGGTAAAAACTTCAGAGCCTTGGAAGCTGGTAAAATAAACTGGGATGTCCTTATCACTAGTTTCCATCTTAGTTTCAGTTTCTCATTTGGCTGAATTTGCCAGCAATTGATTATGTGAATCCATTTTGGAGAGTGTCACCGGTTTTGAGTGAACACCAGTTGTAAAATTAAGAGGATCACTCACTTGTTTAATTAAATCCTGCACATGTAATCAGGATGAAGTTCCATAAAATAATCCTTGTTTTGCCAGTGGCTTATGGTATTTGAACCATTTAGAAACTCACTAGGCTTATTAAAACTTCTCCAACTCTTTTGATCAATTTGGGCATATTTTCCCTTCAAATTTGGGAGCTTTTTCTGAGGCATGTAGATATACAAGCTGTGGATTTGGTGCTTCCAGCTCTCGACACTTTTCCAAAGTTTACAATTAATATAAGACTAGGAAAGAGAAAAAATAAATATATCTTTTATTAGATGTTATTTACCAGATAATCATTCATTAGGACAGGCGCCAGTGTTTATACCTCTTGGGCATCTCATGGCCACATTGGGCACACAAAATTCAACAGATATTTTACCACCTCAGTTCACCTTGAACAGATACAACTGAGACCTATTATTCGGTTTATTGGTGGCAAATATTTTAAATTTTATTTGAGGTAAGCTGACCAGAGGAAGGACATTACCAATACAAAAAACAACAAACAAAAAAACACAAACAAAACGCCCTAAATGAGTGGCAAGACACCAAAACAAAAAGAAAAATTAATCTACCAGTTGTAGCAGTCAGAAACCGCTTATCCCACCATGGCGGAGGTGGAGGGGGATCAGGCGGATTATCAATTTCATCTTCATGATTGAAGAGAAAGATCAAAGCTGAGAGCAAAGGGGTTGGGGCATCCGAAGGATGTGGGTTGAGGAAAAATAGAAAATTGTTAAGTTTTTTGTTAACAATCTGGGTCTGAAGTATAAACTTCCGGGAATTTGGCAACATGGTGTTTGGCTTGTATGCATGCATTGGGAAGCTGGGATGATTTTGTGATATCAGCTCTGGTGATACATGCGGTGGGAAAATTCTGACAGTGCAACAACCTGCTTGATAGCAGAGGTAACAGTTTCCCTTAATCGTTCAATTTCCACTTTTGCAAACTAAGGGAAATTGGCAGGGAAATCGATTATATGTAGCCCTTCATTAAATTCATTGACAGAGAGTGCCACAGATTTGTGGAGATGGCGGCTATTAGGAGAGGCCACTGCAGCCTTAGCACGTTGAAGGTCAATCAAGAAGGGGTAGGAGTGGGTTTGGGGACATATTTCTTGGGTGGGAATGGGGCATCGAAATCTGAAGGTAGATAGGGCTCCAAATTGATTTAAAAGTCAGAAGGTAGGACAATTTCCCCAGATACATTTAATTCATCTAATAAGTCTCAGGAATTTTGGTTGAGCATGATTGATTCAGAGGGACGTTGTTTTGTTGGGTAAGTTTTGGGGCGTGAAATTGGCTGGATTGAATTTGTGTCCAAATCTGCTCCTGATTGGGTACATTGTGAGAAATTAAGCTGTCTTGGGCTTTGGTTGCAAAGGTTTTGCTGATTTTTAAGCGTTCAGCTGAAGGAGGTGAGGGCAGCCAAAATCCCCACTCAAACGCTGTTTATGTGGTCTCATGTGCGGGCTTGGCAGATTCCGCCTGTTTTGAATTGTAGTGACAGGTTTTTTGGAATGATCCAACTCATGGCAGATGGGGCAAATGGTGTAGCCATTATCAATATGAGCTCAAAAGAAGTGATCTAGTGCAGATGGGATATGGGCACATGGTGGGATGTGCCAGGCTATGGTTGGCTGGTGGGTGGTAATGGTGGCCATTGCCCGTGGTGCCACTAACTGCTCAGCTATGCTTAGGACCAGGAAGTGGAGGATATGGTTTGTACCATATTTGGACAGCCCCATCATCAATTCTCATAGTCTGTTTGAGGGGGAAGGTGCAAAGGAAGGTTTGAAAAGTTCACCACCATTATGGTGTCACTGGGGAGGCGTGTACAAGTTGTGGTAACAGGTGTGTTTTATACATTTTGGCGTAGTTGCTGCAGCAGCTGCATCCTCTTCATTGGGAAAATCAATATCAAAAAAGCCTTTATAATGGCGAAAGTCAATAAATCCCGCTGGTGAAACGTGGTCATTGCCAGCTAAATTTTCGCTTTGTCAGCATATAGGTAGAGATGCCTATATTTGACTCAGAGGCAAAAGCAAATATTGGATTGGAGTAGAGCAATTGGGTGGGGGTGGGTTGGGTGGACTCGTGCTAAGTGTAATAATAAGTCCCTTGGAGGGACAAATTGCCTGATGCATTAAGCGGACTGAATGAGCCAGTTCGCACATGTTTGACTGATGTGGAAAATGCTAGCAGTTGGAGCGCCGCTGCCCCACGCTGGGGCAGCATGTGGCGGATATGCTGACATAAATGGAAAACTGATATGGTGTAGGTGGCGATGGAAAATTATTAAATGCTTTTTAATAAATTTGCTTGAAAGTGATGTCAAGCCGAAAGTAAAGAGAGCTTTATTGGCAAAAAATACTCTCAAAATTGGGAGGATTTCAGTGACAAAATTGAGATAAAAACATGAAAAATTAACTTATGATCTTCTTGATTTTTGTTTTGTCATACTGCTGACGAAATACACCTTCTGTGAAATTTTTACATTGATTGAAGTAGATGATGTAACCTTTTTGGGACGTAAGCAGGCTCTCTCTCAATAGCACTAGGTACTCCCTTTTGGGTGGTCCATGTGCAAGTGCTATTGTGCCAATCACAAGGATTGACATACAAATTTCGCCCTAGGGTGGGAAATTGATTGCATTGTTGTTCATCAGATTGTTCATGGGACTTTTAAACGTTAACTTCAGGTTGGTCCCAAATGACTTTGTATACTGAATGTTTGATATTGTCTCTTTATATGGGAAACCTTGCTGAGATTTAATGCAGTGATAATTGACCATGTTGTGCAAGTGTATTCAGCCCAAGCTTTTTGATAAGAATATCTGATCAAATTGATGTTGAGATATTCAGCCTGAGCCATGTAGTTGCAATAGGCTTTAAGGTGAGAATTAAGGTATTAGCTTGAGCATTGGGAAGATAATCAGCCTGATCTGATGGTTGTCAAAAGGTTTATTTTTGAGTTAACCACCAGATTCGACAGGAACATCAGCAAGTCGGCCATGGAGGAGTTCAGAAAACTTACCAGTGGCTCATGATTCAATGTTACTGGGAAGGAATGATTATTACAATTAAAGATGTATTGGAGTCCTGCCTGGTATGCCAAAGTCAATCTGGACCTAATCCCCGGTCACAATATCCAGTGGTTTCACCTTGTGAACCCTTACATACTATTATCATAGATGTTGTGGGACCTCTCCATCGAGCCTCTAATGGTCACCAATTCCTCCTCCTGGCCGGGGATCATTTAACTAAGTGGATTGAAGCTGTATCACTACCTTCTGCTTCAGCAAAAGCTACCACCACCTTCCCATATAATTGGATTATCACCCAGCATGGATGCCCTCACATATTATTCTCCAATAATGGGCAAAATTTCTGATCATCACTGGTGATTGAGTTAGCCAAGCTGATGGGTTACATCTAAGTATTTTCCACTTCCTACCATTCTGCCACAAGGGAATGTAGGAGCGGGAGAATTGTACCCTAATGGCCACTCTTTAGAAAATGGCCACAACAAACCCTCTGCACTGGCCCCAATATTTGCCTAGTGCAATTATGGCCTATTGAATAAGCTACCACCAAATCATTAAGATGTCGTACTTACCGGCTTTGTATGCACAAAATCCCCAGTTGACCTCCATAGTGCAGGCCATGTTATATCAGACATTTTCTGAAGCACCTGAAATATCTATATCAAGTATTACAAATGAAATCATAAGTCTTTAGGCTCTGTCTGCCAAAACCTGTTCACAACCAGTAAAGAAACTGCTCAATTTAACAATAAGCATGATTCCCTACACACCTTCCAGCCAGGTGACCTTGTCCTATTCTACCATCACCGGCCTGGAGGTTGTGATCACAAACTGGGCACTAACTGGTCAGGTCCTTATCAAGTCATATATAGATGGGGCAATGTACACTTAATCATAGAGGTTGTTCAGGGCATAGTCATAAACCGTGTGCATAGCTGCTTTATCCATCTGTTTTCCCACTGCGCCAAGTTCTAGAGGGGGCATTGTTGGAATTCCTTTCTGAATGGCCAATTTTTATGCGTCAGATATTGGGAAACTGATTCAAACCAACCAAAAAGTTCAAACCTATATTGGGGTTCAAACCTGAGCTATGAGACGAGCACAAGCAGATTGACCGGGTTAATTATGTTTTTTTGAATTCCAAATTGGTTAACATTATTAAATCTAGGCTTAGGCGGCTTAAACTTCCCCAAAACACCTCCATACTTACCAATTTATAGTTGGTATTATGCAAAATAAATCTTAAGCTTTTTCTCACCTTTTCACAAGATAAGTTAAAATTGTATATAATTTGGGATTTACCACACTAGACTTGATATCTGGATTAAATAAGACTTTTCAACCAGGAGAAGCGACCAAAGTCAGTATCCAGCACCCTCAAGCTTTGGGTCACTGGCCCAATAAAAACAACAAAGGATCTGTGGTATCAACCCAGGATTCTGACACAGGAAGTCCAGCTTTTTGGCTTGGGACGCTTGAGCCCTGGCTCACGTGATGTTTAATGTCCCTATTGACACTGAGGTGCCCTCAGCACCTCAGGAGTGGTTGGGAGAGCTTCCCGGCCCAAACCCACCACCCATATTCTGGTACCTGCTCCATGTCACTGGGCCAGTCCACTCTATGTTATCGTCCAATCCCTTACCCTGTGCCAATTTTTCACAGGTCTTTCACTTTTAGGGGCCTGAGTTAAATTTTCCCGCTTGTGAATCATTGTAGTTTGGTGTGGTGTGCAGATTGTTTTCTGTGGTTGCAGGGTTCAAATTTTTAGATGTCCCGCATTTTCGCCCATAGTGAAGCTGAATTTTCCTGTTAAGTTCGCTTGATTGATACTATATGGTGATTCAGTCAAAATGTTGATTAGATTTTCAGCTTGGGCATTCTGCTCTGATTAGGTGGCTTGGTTGATTTCCTCTATGTCCTCCTCAGCTTGGGCATTCTGCTCTGTATGTTTGGCTCAGTTGATTTCCTCTATGTCCTCCTGAATTTGGCCATGGTCTTTGGAGGAGGCCGCAAGTGATGCAGCCTTACCCGCTGCCCACTTGCGGTCCTTCTGTACCATTTTGAGTACATTGGGTGATTCTGGCTCTATGAGGATGTATTGCCCAATATCTCACCAGAGAAAGGCGTGGTTGGTGTCAACTATCTTGTCAAAGTCTTTATTATCTTCATCCATGGCGTCATCACAGAAGTCTGGGGCCAAATTGCCCTCGTTCACGGGGCATGCGTGTTCCTTGTGCCCTAATGCGCTGAAGTGTTTGCAGATAGGCGGTGCACTTTCCAGTGTGATGCAGATTACCTTTGACACTCCCACATCTGGGAGGTGAAACACCGCTGTGCATGGGAATTTTGTTAGATATGCAGCCACCTCTGTGATCAGGTTGATCACAGTGAATGCCTTTACTGTGCGCAGGTTTGTCATCAGGTGAAACCGCTTTAGTTTAAATTGTTCAATTATACAATAGATGGCAAGTCCAAGTTGGAGCTATCTCAATTATCTTGTGTAAAAGGTTGGTAGGGAGCGAGTCAAAGGAGATGAACAAATTGTTCACTTTGTTCCATCTGGTGTGCACAGTGAAAGCAATTTGTTTGCCCTTGGGGAGGGAAATTTTGACGCAGACTTTTGCAGCCGCATCTGCATCTTCTTCAGTTTCAAAGCCCATATTGATCTAGTCATGATAGATGGTATGGGTGGTAACATACACCGCGTGTGGGAAAAGGGAGGCCTGTGCCTCGCCCACTTTCTCCCACAGATTTGGGGAATCAATTCCTAGGAAAAGTCAGAGCCCGTGCTTTGCCTTTGATAGGGGTTGGCATACTGGATTTCCATGTATAATTTTTGTTTAGTGGTGAACTCCACAAACCCAGACAGTGTCTGAGTTTGTAATTTCTTGGCGACATTGGTTCCCAGTCTCATCAGGGCATTTCTTGCCCATTGGCTCACCGTTTTGCCCATTGCCTGATATGGCTTTCGCCCAATTTAAATGTGATTTGTTGAAATCGCCCATCTCTCCTGTATGATTATCAAATTTTTCTGTTTAAATTGAATCGTGGTAACTAATGTTATCATTACAGGGAAGAAAAGCAAGTAGGAAGTAAAGCTGATTTGTCAAATTAAGGATTTGGATTGAGCGCCATTGGGTTGGATACAATGTATCCCAATTAAGGGTTAATTCTATTATTGAAGACCGGTCTTATCACAAATTTGATTTTTCAAAACAAGAATCAATTCAGGTGCGAAGATCGATAATTCCATTGTGGACACACCAGCCAAAGTGGCAATCAAAATGCAAAAATATTACTCCGAGTTATACTGACCCAAACCAATTCAGCCGGCTGAAATGGCGAAATTTCTTGACTGAGCTCATATCTGCACCATTTTCTGATACCTGAAATAATGAATTTAATTACTCCGAATGAATTATGGACAGCCATTCATGGTGCGCCAAACCGAAAATGCCCAGGACTAGATGGCATTTCATATGAGTTCTACAAAAAATATTTCAAATAAACATCCCCATTGCTGCTAGCCTCACTTAACCAAAGCCTGTTGGAAATGCGCCTCCTACCAGGAGGACATGAGGCCTTTACTGTCACACTCTTCAAGAAAGGGGATAAGCTTGACTTAGCCAAAAGGCGCCCCATTTCTCTAACAAACACAGACACCAAAATTTTAACAAAAATCATGGCTAACCATTTAGGGACTGTAGCATCTGCCACCATCTCCCCAGAACAATTCGGTTTCATCCCCAGAAGGTCAATTTGGGATAACGTGCACTCTGTGGCTAATGTATGTCAGTCCACAGCCTCTGGGGCACTTGTATTCTTGGACCAACAAAAGGCCTATGATAGAGTAAAATGGGAATACCTTAGGGCCTGCCTCCATCAATTCCGCCTACCCCCGCTTCATAAACTGAGTGATGCTGCTCACGGAATCTGCAACAATGGCAGTGCATGGCCCAGGCTTCCTAACAGAAGTAGTCCGCCCTCAAAGGGGCCTGCGACAAGGGGACCCCCTCAGCCCACTCTTATACAACTTCAGCCTTGACCCACTACTGCGAAATGTGAATGCCCAACTCACTGGGGTCCTTGCGCCAGGCCAAACCCCAGTCAAGATGATGGCATTTGCAGATGATTGCGTGGTGGGGATGTCTAATAATCAAGATGCACGCGCGCTTGAAGCCCTCATCCAGGAATATTCCCGGGTAAGCAACGCGGCACTAACGCCTCCAAAACTGAAATCATCCTCCTTGGTCGGTTTCAGAACTGCTGGGCCCCAGTAATTAGTTCCCAACCTGGCCCATCTGCTCGCCCACGTCCACGCCTTACTAACTCAAAACACACCGCTCCACTGGTGCTCCCCTTTGTGCCACGTCCTACCATAGGACTGGTGCGCCATCTGGGCGTGTGGATGGAGGCAGGCGGATACGCATCAGCAGTAATGGAGTGCCGTATACTGGACAACGTGACAAAGCCAATCGCCTCTCTCAGAGCCCACCCTACTACCCTCACTGGCAGGGTTATTCTTGCCAACTCTATGCTCCTATCCAAAGTCTGGTTCAGAGCCCACGCCATCCCCTTCTCCTCAAGCTTCTTCAAATCCTGTATGCTTTGCTGCAAGGATGGCTTTGGTCAGCCGCCCTCCACCAGTATTGCTAGAGGTCATGTTTGGCCCTCATCATCAAGGTGGCATGGGCCTGCTCGACTTTAAAGCCTATGCTGCCAAGATCCTGGGCACCTGGATCGCGGCTGTCACCACTCCTACACTCTCATCCCAACACTGGTCCCGCGCGGCCTGCTACAACTTCTCCCGAGCCTTGGGCCTCAACAATCCATCAAACCCCCACTCCCTGATGAAATACCTCGCATCACACTCATCGGCCACAGGTCCTCACGGGACTAAAACCCACTACAAATGAATCCTACTCTCCATGCAAAGCGCAGAGTGGAGAATTCGTATTAGTGGACATACAACCCAAAGAGGCTGCCCCTCTCCTCAGTTCACACAAGAGGTGCAGGGGCTACCCATCCATGATGGCGTGATCCCCATTTGACCCCAAATCCTATCCAAGGTGGACTACCTGGACATGATGGACATCCCTTATTCCACTGAGACCCAAAAGACTATCTGGAAATACGCACACCATCCTCTGTTGCAGCCTCAAGTCCGCTCCCATGTGTGGCGCTGTCTGAGGCGGGTGTATCGTACAGCTGAGCGCTCTAACACTTTACACTCATCCTGTGTCGTGTGTGGCCAGTATGGAACGCTGTTCCACCACCTGGAGAAGTGCCCCACCTCTAAAGTGATATGGCGCGAAGTCCAACGCCTGCTGGGCTAGGATCAAACGCAACCCTTCAGTCTGTCAAGAGATATGTTTACTTCATCAATGGCCTCCCCCCTTCCACCCTCCCTCCATGCTCTGGTGGTTGCAATCGCCATGTGGACTATCCACACGATTGTCTTGGATGCCATCGCTGGCTCCATCCCCACCCTCCCAGAAGCTGTCCACAGATTCCGTTCTCATTTGGTGGAACACTTTCAAGCGTGGATGTTTGAATACCTCCCACCGCGTCGCCAACAGCTGGTCTCTTCCTGGTTCCCAGTCTGGTTCATCAAATCAGACCCCTTCCTCCACACGTGCTCAATTGTGGCTATGGCCCCTTCACACGTTTACTCCCTCTCCCCATAAGTGGCGTTCCCGCTGGCAACAAGAGATAGCATCGCTTCTCTGGGGTGCCTCCCCTGGTACTAAGTTTATCTTTCCTGAGTCATATTCGGAAGTGTCCGTCACATGGTTGGCCTTCCCCGCAATAAAGAAAGAAATTAATAATCAATTCACCTAATACCTAACAATTCCACCTCCTTAACTTGATTTAACATTTGATTATAATATGATGGTTGTCAAACAGTGATAAGTCAGAGAGACTTGGCATTAACTCAATTACCTATTCTACAAAAAAAAGATCTAAATAGTGTAGGATTCAGCAAAAACCCACTTGAGCACAACGTAAGGCCATTTCCATATTGTAGTCTGGCTTATGCATTCCTCCAAAGTCATAAGTATTGCATTAAGCTACTAGATTTCAATTCTAAACTCATCAATGTGAATTTATGTTGATCATCTCTCTATTTGACTAATCCTCCTCATCAGAGAATCTCCTTAATCCTTGGTCTGGATCTTAATCAGGGACTCACCAGCCAATCAAAGTACTCAGATGGTCGAATTTCGTCCTCATCTGAAATGACCAAATGTAATAAGGGCGGTACCTCAAGTTGTCAACCATACAAAAGCTGAAAGGGTGAAAAATTTAAAGTGCTGTCTACTGACATTGTAGTCAAAGTAGTCAAGTCCACATATATATCCATTGAGAGGTATTGAAAAACTTCCAAGAAGCCTAGACTAAAGTACCGGTGGCACATTCCACCATCACATTAGTTTCTGGAGATATGAGACAATAAATAGCTCTTTGATTTTTTATTAACTAATTTAGCTTAGTAACGACTCAAGATCTGAAGTTAGTGACATTATCCATGAGATAACCTGTGGAAAATCATGCTGGTAGATTACAGTTCCATTATAAATTAAAATTCAAGATTGCTCCAAGATCTTTAGTAGCTTAAGATTCGACCCATTTGATGAGATTATCATTTCTACTATATTATATGTGTAATTAAGAACACTGGTTGAGAAAGGTCCTATAATATCTATAGACACTGTATGCCAGGCCGATTAGGCCAACCAACCTATAGGTAGTTGTAAGTTTATAGGACTGATGGTTTGACTTTCATGAAATTTAATTTCACATGTCTTGAGATCAACCCTTAGTGATTCCCTTTAATGTCTCATTGTTGTATTAATCTTAAAGTCTTAAATAGGTATCCATGTCCATATGCTCGATGAGCTATTTATAATTATTTCTGGTGAGCTTAAGGTGGGGGTATAATATTCAGTCATTCCCTAAAAGTTATACAATTGTCCATTAGAAATTTTGGTATCTTTTATCAGCCAATATAAGATGTGGCAAATCGCAGGTTTTTCAATGGGGTAATTTTTGCTTTTATTTTTAAAATAGATGATCTGTAAAGGGAAATAAAGCTTTTATATAAGATAGTTAGGAAAGTCCATCAGCATTCTAATGAGTTTAACTCAGGTGATGCAGTATCTAATAGTTATCATCATGTAGTTTCAGGGCTAATCATGCTATTTTAACCTTATAATTTTTTAAGGGTTATAACCAACATAAGTAAGCATGTTCAGCGGCAATTTAAATTAGGGCTTTTGAGGGAACTAAAAATATAAACAAGTGTGTATGACAGCTAAGCATCCTTGCTCAGTTAAGTGTAATTTTGTTCATGCTTGTCCAATATTTGACTTAATAAGGCTACCAGACGCTCTTCCACATCTTCTCCTATTTGATAGAGTACAACTCTATTAGAAGTGAGTGATGCGTAATATTATAGTATAGATGTCTGATTAAAATTGGGATATCTTATAATGAGGCTTAAGTTAAGGCTTTCTGTAACCATTTGAAGTAGGATTTACATTCTTAAGACCATTGGAAAAGATTCATCAACTGTAAGTCCTGTTGTGTAACCCCTCCGTCTGACATAGAGAAATTTTTCAAGCACTGAAAGGGCCTCAGCATCCAGTGGCCCTCTAGTTCACCTCAGTGATTGGAACATGTGGTTAATGAGAGGTGGATAACTGCCATGCCCCAACAGATCCTCCTTGTCATGGCCTGATGACATGATTGATAGTACCAACTGTAAAGATAAAGATAGTCGTCAGAAGGCCAAAAATGAAGTTAGCAGGTCTTACTGGCCCTAAACATACCCTGGACCAGCGCTGGGTTCAGGCCATATATTCCCAGTTTGGTCTAGGGGATGTGCGTGATGCACAGCCCTTTGTTACGCAAAGATCATTAAAAGGCACTAGCTATATTAATATTGATGGCTTGGTTCAATTGCTCAGCAAATGGGGTTTTGAAAACCATTTGATGTTTGAAATTTAAATTGGTTCAGCTGTGCCTTCAATCAAAAACTCAAGTTCAGTCAATCTCAAGATATAGTACCCTGGCTGATGGAAGCTTGCACTTATTGGTGAACTCAGGCTTAGCACCACTTCCATTGATCAATAATTTCCCCCCATTTGACACTTTTCTTTCTCGTTGCAATCACTATTGCAACCTATTCAATTCAAGACTGAATCTAGTTTGATAATCTCACAGAGGAGATTAGTCTGCGCCCATGTCAGGGAGCAGTTGGGCAAGCAAGGTAAGAGGAGCAGGTGGAAGGCCTGCGGCCTCCAACATTCGAAAATGCTCAGAGAATCTGGCGGAATTGACAAAAATACTAAGAAACTGGCAGTCACTATTTCCCCGCAGATACTCACATGGCAAGCACGATGCAACCAGTACATCAACACGCCACACTCCCAGCCACTTTTGTCAGTGGAATTCGGAGTCCGCGTGTTTCTGGACATCCAAAAAACGGCCTTATGGGAAAAATTTTGTGAAGATGTACACACAATTTTCCCAACTGCGGTGTACGTTGCACCTCACTCCATGTCACGTTCTGACTGGACCTAGGTTTCGAAATTAAAATGGCAGCAGATGAGGCTGCAGTGGTGCACGTAGTGGTCAACCTCCACGAAGGGCAACAGGTCACAGAAACTAAATGCACCAGATGGACAAAATCAAACCAAATTTTCCTCACGTTCAACTTTTTGTCTACTACGGTAAAACGTGACAAATTTGGAACAACACCTTAAAAATGGTCTCGCCATATACAGCAAAATACAATCTTTCGAAATGCAATGCTTCATGCTGATGCCACACCTATGCACTTGCAAAGCCATCGCAGTTCTGACCCCAACTGAGGAGATTGCGAAGGAACTAACCCAGATCCTGCACTCCACTTTTATTGATATTGCAGGGCATACCACCCACCCATTCTGAGTGACCGTGGACAGCGTGCCCCCCATTTGCACCCACTGTGATGCATTCAGCCATAAGGCACATGCATGCCCCATCAAGGAGGGCGTCACATTCCAAGAGCACCCCTCGGCGGCCATGGCCAGCGGAGAGGCGCACTATGAACCAACTGCAAGCACCAAGGAGGCCTTCCCGTGGGGAGCACAAGGCTGCTACCTACTGGTAAAGCCTATTTCCCCACAAGAGCGGAAGAAGACCAAGCTGGCCCATAGGGCTGTGGCCAAAGAAGCGGCCTAAGCCACCACCGCTATCCCACATTCACAACGCCAGGAGGACATGGAGACCTTCGCAGAAGAAGCAACTCAGGAATCCATCAACCAATCAGATTGGGAAGCCCATACTGAGTGGGCCACTCAATCTGAGGATCCAATAGGAGATTTGATCTCACCCAATCATTGCACCCAAGCTCCAGTTGAAACTGACTTGGGACCCATCTCAACTGAAAACAAAATTTTAACCCACTCAACGGTGCACCAAACTCACCTGCATCACAAAATATTCGTCCGACGTCGGGAAAACAAAAAGCGAAGGCTAAAGCCAATGTGACTCTTTCCACAAAAATCAACAAAAACTCCGATAGTGTTGCTGCTAACACCCACGCTGCTGTGAAAGCCCGCGGGGATCTAGAAGAGGATGGTGGGCCCAGGTGCCCACCCCCTTGCACCTAAGGTGCGATGGGGGAAACCTTCACCATAGGGATGTTTAATATTGCCAGACTCAAGGCCTCCCCGTCCTGGGCTAGGAAACTGAGTTTTTTACAACACAATTTACCTGTGGATATCCTGGCCATCCAGGAGTCCCACTGTCCACGAGGTTCCGAGGAAGCTTGGGAAACAATGCTCCTCCCATCCCTATCCTTTTGGTCGATGCACTGTGGGGTGCTAATTCAGAAAGATAATTTTTTCAAATTTTTATCCTCAGAAACATTCCTAAATGACCGAGTGCTTGTTGTCACCTTCTTGTAGGCCAATGTAGAACACGCAATCGTCAACATCTATGCCCCAAACAGTGCACGTGAGCGTCAGGAATTTTTCTCATCAGTTAAATCCCTCCCGCTACCCCCAGACTCCTTCATAGTCAGTGACATGAACTGTTGGCTAAACACACCAACGGACCGGTGGCCTTCCTCACCCCACGCCCCCCAGGGTCACATAGAACTACGCGTTCTAAAGGCCACCCTCAGGTTAATGGATGCACTGCCATGGCATGCCCCACGGCTCAAAAACATGACACAGCCCCACGTCCACAACGGACAATTAAGGTCCATGACCCGCATTGACATTATTCTAACGCCAGTGAAATTCCAACCCCACATCTCCCACTTCAAGACAACAAAATTGGAATTCTCCAACCATCGACTGGTCTCGCTAACCTACCACCTACCTGTCAAGGCTGCTAAGGCCCCACATTGGTACAAAATCCGCCCCCCCCGAGCTCGGGTCACCAGGATTTTCCATGTGGGTAGAAGAGGCAACTATGGCAAAAAAGTTTGTTACACCATTTTGCGCGGACCCCATTTCCACATGGGCAACTTTCAAAGATGACACCATCTGCCACTCTCACCATCTCTCATCCAGACGTTCACGAGCCACATCAGTGGTTATCTCACGCACTCTGGCAGAATTGGCACACTTAGAGTCCAACATCCCAGTTACAGGATACAGCTCTGCATGGGGACAGAAGTGGGCGGAGGCAGCTGCCCACCTCAATGACTCAAAAGACAACACAAACATCGGGTTTGTGTTCAGTACAGGGCCACACGCATCACAAAAGGCAAAAAAATGCACCGCACATTTCTTTAAAAAAATTTTCGCACAACGCCAGAGCGTGGCCTGCACACAGATGCAAAGATCAGATAATTCCATTGTGGATACACTGGCTGAAGTGGCAATCAAAATGCAACAGTATTACTATGAGTTGTACCACTCTAACCCAATTCAGCCGGCTGAAGTGGCAGAATTTCTTGACCGAGCCCACATCTGCTCCATTTTCTGATACCCAGAAATAATGAATTTGATTACTCCGAATGATTTATGGACAGCCATTCGCGGTGCACCAAACCGAAAATGCCCAGGCCCAGATGGCATTCCGTATGAATTCTATAAAAAGTACTTCAAATACATATCCCCACTACTGCTTGCCTCACTTAGCCAGAGCCTTCTGGAAACGCTCCTTTTACCAGGAGGACAAGAGGCCTTCATCGTCACACTCAATAAGAAAGGGGATAAGCTAGACTTAGCCAACTGGCGCCCCATTTTTTAACAAACACAGACACCAAAATTTTAACAAAAATCATGGCTAACCGTTTAAGGACTGTAGCATCTGCCACCATCTCCCCAGAACAATTGAGTTTCATCCCCAGAAGGTCGATTTGGGATAACGTGCACTTTGTGGCTAATGTATGTCAGTCCACAGCCTCTGGGGCACTTGTATTCTTGGACCAACAAAAGGCCTATGATAGAGTAAAATGGGAATACCTTAGGGCCTGCCTCCATCAATTCCGCTTACCCCCTCGCTTCATCAACTGGGTAATGCTGCTCACGGGATCTGCAACAATGGCAGTGCGTGGCCCTGGCTTCCTAACGTAAGTAGTCCGCCCTCAAAGGGGCTTGCGACAAGGGGACCCCCTCAGCCCACTCTTATACAACTTCAGCCTTGACCCACTACTGCGAAATGTGAATGCCCAACTCACTGGGGTCCACATTCCAGGCCAAGCCCCAGTCAAAATAATGGCTTTTGCAGATGATTGTGTGGTGGGGGTATCTAATAATCAAGATGCATGCGCGCTTGAAGCTCTCATCCAAGAGTATTCCCGGGTAAGCAACGCGGCACTAAACGCTTCCAAAACCAAAATCATCCTCCTTGGTCAGTTTCAGAACTGCTGGACCCCAGCAATTAGTTCCCAACACAGCCCATCTGCTCGCCCACGTCCCCGCCCTACTAATTAAAAACATACCGCCCCACTGGTGCTCCCCTTCGTGCCACGTCCTACCATAGGACCAATATGCCATCTGGACATGTGGATGGAGGCAGGCAGATACGCATCAGCAGTAATGGAGTGCCATATTCTGAATAACGTGATGAAGCGAATCGCCTCTCTCAGAGCTAACCCTACTTCCCTTACTGGCAGGGTTGTTTTAGCCAACTCTATGCTCCTATCCAAAGTCTGGTTCGGAGCCCACGCCATCCCCTTCTCACCAAGCATCTTCAAATCCTTATATGCCTTGCTGCAAGGATGGCTTTGGTCAGGCCGCCCTCCACCAGTGCGTCTAGAGGTCATGTTTGGCCCGCATCATCATGGTGGCATGGGCCTGCTTGACTTCAAAGCCCATGCCGCCAAGATCCTGGGTACCTGGATTGCGGCCGTCACCACCCCTACACTCCCCTCCCAACACTGGTCCTGCGCAGCCCGCTCCAACTTCTCCCGCGCCTTGGCCTCAACAATCCATCGAACCCCCACTCCCTGATGAAATACTTCGCTTCACATACATCGGCCACAGGTCCTCACGGGACTAAAACCCACTACAAACAAATCCTCCTCTCCATGCGGAGCGCTGAGTGGAGAATTCGTATTAGCAGACATACAACCCAAAGAGGCCGCCCCTCTCCTCAGTTCACACAAGAGGTACAGGGGCTACCCATCCATGATGGCGTGATCCCCATTCGACCCCATGGCCCATCCAGGGTGGACTACCTGGACATGATGGACATCCCTTATTCCACTGAGACCCAAAAGACTATCTGGAAATTACGCACACCATCCTCTGTTGCAGCCTCAAGTCCGCTCCCATGTGTGGCGCTGCCTGAGGCGGGTGTATCATACAGCTGAGCGCTCTAACGCTTTACACTCATCCTGTGTCATGTGTGGCCAGTATGGAACGCTGTTCCACCACCTGAAGATGTGCCCCACCTCTAAAGTAATATGGCGCGAAGCTCAACGTCTGCTGGGCCAGGATCAAACGCATCACTCAGTCTGTCAAGAGATATGTTTGCTTCATCAATGGACTCCCCCCTTCCACCCTCCCTCCGTGCTCTGGTGGTTGCAATCGCCATGTGGACTATCCACACGATTGTCTTGGGTGCCATCGCTGGCTCCATCACCACCCTCCCAGAAGCTGTCCACAGATTCCAGTCCCATTTGGTGGACCACTTTCAAGCATGGATGCTTGGATACCTCCCACCGCATCGCCGACAGCTGGTCTCCTCCTGGTTCCCAGTCTGGTTCATCAAATCAGACCCCTTCCTCCACACGTGCTCAATTGTGGCTATGGCCCCTTCACACGTTTCCTCCCTCTCCCCATAAGTGGCGTTCCCGCTGGCAACAAGAGATAGCATCGCTTCTCTGGGGTGCCTTCCCTGGTACTAAGTTTGTCTTTCCTGAGTCATATTTGGAAGTGTCCATCCCATGGTTGGCCTTCCTCGCAATAAATTTAAAATGTACTATTGATGTCCATTATAGGTATAGGAGTAATCATAGCCTTAGAATTAAGTAAATACTAATAAACTGCTTACTGGAATGATAACATTTTCACTTGTGCTTTGATATAATAATACTATTTCAGTAATTTAATATCAAAAATTTAATTTTCTTTTATTTTTTATTGTTAGATAGCTATTAATAATCTTGAAATGTAACCAAACTTATTGAATTAGCTAAATAAATGAACTATTTAGCAAAACCATTGGATCTATCAGATCATCTAAACAATGCAATCATTAATTAGAACCAATAAATTTATTATAACGTCATGACAACCATACTGCTAGCTGAAATGACAATGATGCAGAATGAAGCTGAAGCAAATTGTCCACCATCTACTTTTAAATTAACCTTAAAGTTTCTGTTGAATTTATTTCTGAAATGATATTGCACCAATAATTTAAGAATTGGTCATCAGAAATGATCTTTAAAGCTTGTTTTTTACCAGCAACTCCTCGTATACCTGTTAAGATTACTAATAGTTAATTGGTTGTGTTTTGGGCCCAAAATTATCATCAATGCTATTAGTTTATAATCCCAAAAAATTCTCTTAATAACGCAAAACTTTCTTTTGAAAAAAAACTCATGATAAACTGACACATCCTATTGTTGCACAAATTATGGATGGACTAGTTCTTCACATCATAGATCAGACCCTAGTTGCATTCCCTCTCCAGTCCAGAATTATTCAAATACTGCCATTTGCAGATGATTGTGTGGTGGGTGTTTTCAACTCATCAGACACTTGCTCCCTTGAGAGTATCATCAGTCAGTATGACTAGTTACTCATTCCTCGATCAATTAATGAAAAACTGAGATTAACTTCTTGGAAAACATCATTTTTAGTGGATCAATGGGACTTCTTGCCGCCCTTTATCCAGAAGGTCAACTGTCCCATTCAGAAAACCCCACTCTGAATAACCCGTTTTTTAGTTAGGTGTATGGCTGGACTCTGGAGGATACACATCTACAATTATGGAGAGTATTACCTTTTTGGAGGATTTGGCTGATTCCACCAAATGGGTTGCACAGGGTAAAACCCACTGAGCAACGGACGAGCAATATGAAGATCGGTGGCCCGCAATAATTAATATTAATAACATATTAAGGAGCTTTTCCCTGATAATAAAAATTTATTAATAATAAACTTAAAGGCTACTTTCATTACTCTGTCCTACTACTCTCTTCCCCTGTAAAAGACCTCCTTATTGTTCTCATGCTAAACTCTTAATTCATGGTATTCTTAGTCATTTTCACCCCTTCCCTTTAGTAATTCCCTATTTGCTACCAATTTATGGTTTTCATTCTATCATCAAAGCCTTGGCGGAATTTCCTCAATTTTCCAAACCTTAATCACTTTAATCAATTCATTTTGTATCAATATATATGTTGCTCAATCTTGAGCCTCCCCTCAACATGTAAATACTATCCACCGGATAGGTGACTTATTGTCCAGTCTTATCAATTTCTTGACATTACCCCCCTGACTGGATGATAAATTTCTATTTCTTGTATGCTCAAAGGAAACTTCATGTGTACTTGGTTGATAATCCAATCACCTACAGGTTCCTTAATAGTGTAGGCATCATAACCAGTATTCTTGTTATCTCAAACGGTCCAATCCATATGCCAAAAGCTTCTTTCTTCTTCCAAACCCATGTTGGTTGGTGAAAAGGATAAGATCTCTAACCCAAACTGTGGGAGGCTGCTGCCTCTACATTGGTCAGCCGCCCTATCCCAAATCTTCTTGGATAGACTAGTGGAGTATGCTTCAGTTTGAAGTTTAAATCAGTGTATCTTTAAGGAAGTCAAATAAGCGTTGGGTTCAACTCTGCTAGTATCTTTACACAGGAATAAAGCACTTCCAACAACATTGGATGCCTTCCATAAAGTATCTGGAAAGGACTCTTGCCAGTTGACAAGTGTTAGCTAATATTGTATGCAAAGACAGCGGTGGATAAGAGAGTACTCCATTCTAAAGGCTGATCCTTAACAAGCTTGCAGAGAATATTTACCAAGTTTCTGTTGAACTTTTCCACCATTACATTAGATACAGGGTGGTAGGGTATAGTCAAGACCCCTTAGATTGCCATTAGTTTGCACAACTTGGGCAGGATATGCAGCATAAAATTTGTTCTGTTATCTGTGAGGTTAAATTGTGGACATCCATGTCACTGTATGACACAATCCAGGATGAACTTGGCGGTGGTGACAGCCCTAAATCATTGATTGCCCTTGCTTCCGCCCATCTTGTCAAATGGTCAATTGCTACTATTATATACTTGGAGCAGTTTGTGCCAGTTGACAGAGGCCCCACCTCATCCAGAGAAACTGTATGTCATTGTTGGGACTTTGGGGAGGAACTCCAACCCAGCCCATTATTGACAGGGCCCCAAAGCCCCCAGCGAGTTAAGAGGCCATTAAGGCCCAAAGTAAAGCTAGAAACCGAAAGGAGACTGCAAGAAAAGGGAATTTATTAAATTGATCCTCAAGGTATTTATATGATCTTGATGTATTGGGAAGGATTTTTAAGAAAGTCTCAGCATTTATTTGCTGAACATGAATAGTATAAATAATACAAGGGGATTGAGTGCATTTTCAGCATAAGTCGCTGGTGCGCCCAAAAGGATTTTTTGTCTGGGGTGCAAGCACCTAAAGGGATTTCACTGTAACCCGATTGAGTTTTGAATCCTTGACATTAGTAACTGGTGTCAAATTTTGAATTTATCATAATTTAATTATCAGGGCTGATTCCCATACTTTGGATCAGGCTTACCCCAGGTTAATGGGGAGCCCAATCTAGCATCTGCCTGTAGGCAGGTGATGACCCTAGTCAGGGCTTCCCTCAGATAAGGGAGAATCCTGACAGTCATGAAAAATGAGGCTTAACAAGCTGGTAGGTGGTCTTCTTAAGGAATGGTTTCTCCACTTGGCACTGGTGACAACAAGCAACCGTTTCAAGCATATCATAGTGCATACTCTCCCAATAAAATGAGGTCATAAGAAATCCAGCATTTTCTGCAACCATCCATGACCTACCACTCTATGAGCATCCATAATAATCGTGGGTCTAGCGGAAGGTTTGGGAAACTCAGAGTCAATCCTATAATCCAACTATATAGTTCCCCATAGCGCACAAAGGTATCCCATCACAGCCCATCCAGCGCTTTGATCACCTTTGGCGGCTCAACGTTATATTTACCCACAATCTTCTTCTCATACATTATGTCTGCCAAATCTGCCATAATGGTGACCATTGGTAATTGTGAGAGATGCTCCGCGTTCTGATGTTTCGCCCCTGGCTGGTGTACAATCTCAAAGTCATATGCTTGGAGCTTCAAGGCCCATTGCGTGAGCCATCCTTTAGGTTTATGGAGATTCTGCAGCCAATGCAAGGATGATGATCCATTAACACCTTTGAATTTCACCCTGTGGAGGTATACCCAGAACTGTTTATATGCATATATCACCACTAATAATTCCTTCTCAGTTATGTTGTAATTCCGTTCATGACAGTTTAAGCTTCAGCTTCATAAGGTGACATGGTGCTCTAAGCCGTCATCATCCTTTTGGGAAAATAATGCCCCTACAGCAGTAAGTGAAGCCTCTGTTTGCACAATAAATTCCTTTTAAAAACTAGGGTATTTCAAAATGGGCGCACTGACCAATGTGGTCCGCAAGACATCAAAAGAGTTTTGGCATTGTTCATTCCAGTCAAAGGTTGTATTTTCCTCAATAACTCAAAGATTGGTGCCACAATACAACTGAAGTTAGGAATTATCCGCTTATAGTAACAACCATCCCCAAAAACATTTTATATCTCGCATATTGATTGGCCACATAATCTTACTTATAGCTTCCACCTTCATTGGCTGAGGTTTATGTCCTTTCGATTCTACCACTAACCTAAGGTATTTCAAGTGTTCCTTTAAAAAATGACACTTTCGAGGCTTGATCTTGATATTAGTATCAGCAAGTTGGCGGAACAATTGTTCTAAGTGGTCAAGATGCTCTAACATCTGTGAGAACACATTTATTTTATTGAGGTATAATAGAACGCAGGACAGCTTCAAGTCAGCCAAGATTGTATCCATGGAATGCTGTAACGTAGCCAGGTCGTTGCACAAACCCTGTAGCATATGTGTAGGCTGGAACAACCCCTTTGAGGTCATTATAGTGCATTTTTCCACGTTCCTCCGCCAGCAACTCAATCTGACAATACCCCAATATCAAGCGCATGGCAGAGAAGTATTTAACGCCTCCCAGCCGATCTAAAGCGTCTTCAATCCGTGGAAGAGGATTGTAGTCCTTCTTTATGATGTTATTAAGCTTCTGGTAATTGATGGCCACCCAGTTTGTGCCATTTTTTCTTAATAATGAGTACTGGTGATGCCCATGGAGTCTTGGATGGATCTAACATTCCTTGCTCAATCATATTGTTTACCTCATCAGAGACTACTTCCTCTGCAGCCTTGGAGCCCCGGATGGGCTGTGACCAAATGGGAGGGTGATCTCATGTGTCTACCTGATGCACCACCCCGCGGGCACACCCCAAATTGTGTTCATCGGAAGCAAAAATATCTCAGTATTTTCAAATAGGGCCGTCGCCCTATCTTTCTATTCATATGACAACCCAGCCAGAGTTTCCCATGGAACCACTTACATTGAACCGAGTGGGAATCTTACTGGTAGGCCAAGGTTCTCCCATGAACTGAAATTGTAATTATGGTGAACCTCATCAATGGGGGCCAAGTGTAGATAAGCCACCACTTGGTGACTTTGGACCATCATTACCTCCATCTGCAGGTTCATCAACAAAAACTTCACCTCCCCCTGCCCTGATAACAGTAACCCAGGAACCATATAAGGTTTAAGATGGGATTGCTGGTAAGGCCCCAAAATTTCCCCATATAGGCCTTAAAAGATGTCTATTTTGAGCTCTGTCCCTATTATAACCTGATTCCATTAAGGTATGCTTAAAGCACTTGCCACCCATAGCGGAATACCATTGTACTCATAAATCTGGCTAGGAAGGGCTCTGGTCCTCTGCTTTATCTGCTGATATCAAACAGTAATTACCACATCGCTATATGCTAAATTGGCCTGGATGGAGCGGATGGGGTCCTTTGGGACTCTGATGGAGGTAAAGTAAATGGGGATCTGTTGTCCTAGGTTACTGATGGTTTCATCCGCCATATTGACCATGGCCCCAAATCATTGCATGTACACAGCGCCAATAAACATTTCATAGTTATTACTAGGCAAAACCACAGATGGAGCAGATGCGCCAACTGACCTGAACCTCAAAAACAAACGCACTGTATGCGCCCTCTGACACAGTGCTCTGTTCCCATGCAGTCCAGTACACTATACTGTGGTCCACATCTGGTTTCAACGGAAGCTTAGAAACAAACTTGGTGGAGATTATATTAACTGGAGAACCAGTATCTATAATAACCCGGATTTTTATGTTTTAAAAAAATATTACAGTAGGTGCAATCAGAATAAGAGGAACCATTGGTGTTTATTACATGAACATCCAAGGGCTTTCAGTTATTCAAGAAATTGATAATACCAGCGCCGACATGAGGATACTCCTGGGCAATTTGTTCTACTGGAATCGCCATGGCCACCTCCTCTAGGGTTGTAACTTTTGTTGAAGGTCTGCCATCGGCTGTACCATTTTGCTCAAGGATTTGCCAGGCGTATGGCTTTTGCACATTTTGGCGGAACTCCAAGTCTACACTATTGGGGTTTTTCTCTCAATTTGAGGTCAATATATCGTAGGGAATCTGTTGACATAATAAATCGTAAGGGTGTGTACCAGGGCCAACACAAAGAAACTTGTGATAACAATCTAGGACAATTAGGTTTGAATCAGTGGAAGTAAATCTTCCTGTCTCTACTCCGCTCACCTTTTCCCTGTTTGATTAGGGCGGCCATTACTTTATGAGCATTCAATCTACCCATATAACTAGCCGCATAATGGCCTCTTTGCTGCATGAGAAACAAGCATTTTAAACTGCCCTCATCTCTGTATTACCCCAAAGGTCTAGGTTGAATATTAAATGATGAGTTGTTATTGGTCCAAGTATAAGCTAGTTGATAATAAAGGGGACGGAAAAGAACTGCTAACGCATTAAGTGGACAAGGATTAACCAACAGATTGTGCCCATGTTGTTAGGGTCCCTCTCCTGCTGGAAATTTGGCAGCAAATGTAGGAGCATTACGATCCACATTGGGAGCACTAAAGGTGATAGATAGACAGCATAAACAATTGATTATTTTTAAAAGCTTAGCGCCATCATGAAGAATGTGGTCCATGGTATTATAAAGTTCTTGATAGGGCTTAACAGATGTTGTCATTACTATGCCCACCTCCTCATTTGTTAAAATATTTGCTCCTACTAACACATGAGCCTCAGCTATGAACCACCCTGCAAACTCCGCCAATGACTCATTCTTCTGAAACTAAATTTTCAAAGACTTTGTCTTGCGTCATGCCATATTTGTCACACTCCCAAACAGGTGGATCACAGGCTCTTTCACCTCTTGATATGCCATTATTTTATTTAACTGAGGTAAGCTGACCAGGGGATGGTTTTACTGAAACTCAAAACTTAAAAATAAATCCTCACCAAATAAAATGAATGAACTGCCAAAAATGAGCAGATGACACACATAATGTGAATTCAACCAACCTGGTGGGACAGCGGGGTCGCTTATCCCATCATGGCAGAAGGAGAGAGGTATCAGGGGGCTCATCCTTGGCAGCGTTTTCATCTCAAAGCAGGGCATGGCTATGGCAGAGAGCAGGGCTTCTGGGCTTCAGTGGGATGTGGAAATATATTTCTAATGATTGGGTGGTAGGAATTTAGCTGTTATGCATTATGTTCTGACATAGTTGGCCAGAGCTAGTTCAGCTTTCATGCGTGAACCAAGTAGCTTTATGAACGTGGCGATATTAATGCAGGTAGTCTTTGATTTGGGATTACGTGCTACCACTGCCACGTGCTGGATAGCGTCATTAGCATCTTTGTGGGCTTTGATAACATGTTTTTTATCCTATTGGCTTTGGAGGGAATAATGGGAGTAGGGATTCCTCCTGTAAGCATCACCACTGATTTGGCGGCAGCTTTGGGAGAGGATGAAAATCTGGATTAGCCGTTGCTTCAACAGCCAGCTGGTGGTCGCCGTGGAATGTTTTGGCAATTTGCTGAGGGTATATAAATGAGGGTGTAGCACTTCATTTTGGTCGATATACACAAACCGCTCAATTTGTATATTGCAGTATTCAATTGTATTCCCAGACTCAACAATTTCAGCCAACAAGTCTCAAGGATTTTGTTGACTTTAAATTGATGAGTTGGCATATTCCTTAGGTTTGGTTGGTTCGTTAGAGGATGCATGGGATCAAACAGGGGTCCAATCCTGTGCTTGATTTAGTGGAGCATTTGTGGCACCGGGGCGAGGAGGAGGCTGATAGGTGGCTGTTTACACAGCTGCAGCAACAGGCTTTGGGGGAGGGGGAGGTAGGACATACCCCATACCGAAGCTGGCACAGGGTGGGTGGCAGATTGGAAGCCAGAAGATGAAAAATCAGAGCCATTGGAAGCAGCTGGGGGTGGGCACTTGCATTTCATGTGGTCTAACTCAAAACAAGATGGACAAATCGTCTATCCGCCCTTGACGCAGGCCCATAACAGATGGCCAGGGTAAGAGGGGATAATGGCACAAGGGAGAATTGACAGTGCAAATTTATCTGATTCAGGGCTGATCATAGCATACGCCCAAGGCCCAGCGAGTCATGTGGCCCCCATTTGGGACCACAAATTGCAAGATGTGGTTGGAGCCATAGGCTGCAAACCTTCCATTAGCTCCTGATGGAGCACCTCAGGGGGAAGGTGGGCGGGCAAACAAGTGAACTGAACCACCAAGGTGGTATCAGCTGGGAGCTAGGTCTGGATTTTGGGGAGAGGGGTACCCTGGAAAACCAGGGGCACAGTTGCCACAGTGGCAGAATCAGCTTCACAGGTGAAGCTGAGATCAAAATAACCCTTATAGGGGTAGAAGTGAATAAAAGTGGTGGGATGCATTACCGCCTGAGCTATTTAGATAATGACTTGGTCATGGTAGAGAAAGTTTCCCATATTTGACCCTTAGGCCATAGTGCATGTTGTTTTGGGGGAGCACCAGGGGCAGTGAGGTACTGCTTGGGTTTGAGCAAGGTGGACATTGAGATCCTTGGGAGGAAAAAATCATTCCAGGGGTTTGGTATGACTGGGCGAGCCATTCTGAGTGCGTTTTCCAGTTGGATGGAAAATGGCAGAAGGAGTTTTGCTGCTGCCCCACACTGGGGCAGACGGTGGAAAATCTGAGGACATTGGAGCAAAACTATGGTGGGCGATCGAGATTTACTTTTTCTCTGTATAATTTGATCAGAAAGTTACGCTGAGCAGAAAGAGAGATCTCTTGATATGCTATAGTAATGCTCTTAGGTTAATATGTGACCTAGTTGGTGCTCTTGATATCCAGAGTGGATAACAACAGTTTAGCCTTCCGCCAATTGGAAGCTCCTTCTACTTCAAATTTGAACCACTTAAAAAATCCAGATATGTTTCCATCATGGTTAAATGGGCAGCTAGTCAATGAAGAACTCTCCCTCTCTAACAACATTATTCATGTTTCCGTTCTGTACAGTATAGCTGCTCTGTAGTGTTGCCCAACCAGTTGGCAAGTAGATTGGCTTGCAGCCAACCAAGTGTAGTTGGTTGAAGGCCCTTTCCAGATGATCTGATATACTCTTATTCTCTCAGAAAAGCGTTTTTTGGTCCTGAGGTAATGTTTCCAAAGCAAAATTTAGTTTTGTGTATTGAGATAACTCAATAGACTGTGGCAGGACCCCATCAAGGGAAACTGGTTGCACCATTGCTTGCTGAATATAAAAACTATTTTTAAGTTGTTCAATGTGCCCCCTGTAGTGAGCACCTCTGTTAACATTTTGGCGGATTTGGTTAATCCCATTGAATGGGTTTCACAAGGTAAAACCCACTGAGCAATGGACAAGAAATATGAGGATCGCTGGCCCTCAATAATTAATAGAAAAATTAATAAGAGCTATTTCCCTGACAATACCAATTTATTTGATATTAAATTCAACAGCTACTTCCGTTACTCCGTCCTACTACTCTCTTTCTTTGTAAAAAGACCTCCTTCTTATTGTTCTCATGTTCAATTCTTAATTTGTGGTATTCTTAGTTGGTTTCACCATTTCCACTTAGTAATTCCTTATTCAATACCAATTTAGGGATTTCATTCTATCATCAAAGCCTGGGCAGAATTACCTCAATTCGTTAAGCCATAATTACTTTGATTGATTCATTTTACATCAATATATCTGTTGCTCGTTCTTGAGCCTCCCCTTGACTTGTAAATACTATCCGCCGGATAGATAACTTATTGTCCAGTCATATCAATTTCTTGACAGAGAGTAAACTTCTATCATCTTAAACCGCGTAGCCATCCTTCAAGGCTTCAACTGGGCTAGGTGGAAAAGTTGTATTATAAAACCCTATGATTCTTAGAAAAGTATCTATACCGCTCATACCATTCTTTTTTGCTACCCACCCCCTTTTTTCCTCATAAAGGGCAATCTTACAATTTTGGTTTTATTATAGTAAATGAAAACTCATTAAGATAGATAGGATCTTTGTTCCTTTTCCTCAGGCGACATGTGTCTCATTGATTACCACCAACAAACCACCCATATATTAAGCAAATTATTTGTTGAGGTAATGTTTCCTACCTCATGTGTTCTCCATTGGTCAACAGCACCGAGCTGCAACTTTGCAAGAGAATTGGGCCTGGAAAAGCCTATCATCCCAATACTTTGATGTGTTATCTTGCCTCTCAACCTATTGCAGCAGGTCCCCACCAATTTCAACCCCATTTGAAAGGTAATCTTCATGTTATTAAACTTTCCAGTTGGAGCTTCCAGAGTATTGACCCACTACCATCTCTGAAAGGGCAAAACCAACTTACCTCCAACGTTTTGATAATTTACCCGTGAGTCTGGCATCTTTTTGCCTAAGGAAAAAGGTCATTATTGCAAGAATCAATTTTTTGGATTTGTTAGATAACTTTTACAATAAACTGGATCAGAAGAAGGTGTTGGATATACTTATCATCCCTTGCTCCATCTTAAAACTAGAGCTCATATATGAATTTCCTTACAAACTCATATTGTACTGCAGATAGATCAACGCCGCTGTCCACCTTTTTCCAGTTTTAGGTGGACAAATTACTCTTTTCCATAAGATAGAGGGGTGTCCATATGCAAGGTAATCTGGATTAAAACTTCCCATCTGTTTTAGCTTCCTACACCTAGTACATTCTACCCTATCCATAATCTTTTCACTATGATTGTGCTTTCCCCAATTTCCAACACCGAACAGAGCCCTGATAGCAGTCACAGAATTTTGGTCCATCCATACTATTGTTTTATAAGCTATTGACAAAGCTCCAACCAGTAAAGCTTAAGAAGTGGTGTGGTTATGTTGTCATCTAACTTGTAGCTTCCAGTATTGGTTATTTGGAACCAAGCCTTACAAATGGCACCGCCAGATCCAGCCATGGAGGACTACCTGGTTCCTAGAAGTTGACTACTATCTTCATGGAGCGTGCTGATGATAATAAGACCAGCCTGAAACTTCAGATGAATGAACACACAGAACTCCAGCCAGAATACCCTAGGTACTGCCATCCATATTGACTGATTAAAATTAAAAAGGCATCTGTGAGGATTAGCCAGAGATTTCCATAATTGGATATCATCTTACTAATTTGTTTAATGGAACTCTAAACCTCACAAATAAATATGAATATTTTCTTTAATTTTTATTAAAAATGGCAGTAGGGAAGAAAAATGGAGCAACAGCAGTACCTGTTGGAGACTGCTACCTAGTTGCTCGCAAAATGGGGTTATGAAATTAAGTGAATTTCCAAGAGATTATTTCACAATTTGGCTCTGGAAGATCAGCATTTTAAAGTTTTTTTCAGAAGACTTTTCAGGTCTGACCTGATCAGGCGGATTAATATCAAATTCATGGGCAAGAATATTCATTCTGCCACAAATGTGGTTGGCATAATTGTCATATTATGTGGTTGACACAAAAATAAACCCTTTGACAACCAACAGATTGGTCCAATTTTCCCTCCTAATGCTTGAACTAGTAGTCTAATTAAAACCTATTGTAATAACACGGCTTGGGCAAATTATCACAATATGAATTTTAATTATATTACTAAATCTCAGGCCAAATATCCCCACACATTTAAACCTTCTCTGCAACTACTCATCCAGGCCAATCAACTCAATGTCAATTCAATTAATTATTCTATCAGTAGCTTGGGCCAAATATACTCGCACAGTTGGGCCAATTATAACTGCCCCAAACCTCAGCAACTAGTCCTGATTAATAAGGACCAATATTAAGATCTCCGTATACATATTTATTTGGTACTGACCTGGATTTAACATTAAAAATCCCATGGACAGTCAAACAGATGAATAACATAATCAATTTTCCGCCTTAGGGCACATTTTTATGTCAATACGTGTAACCAGCATGATAGCATTTGCACATGGACCAACTAAATGGGAGTACCTAGTGCTATCAAGAGAGGCCTGACGATGGCCTGATTAAGGGTATGCCATTGATGAAAATCAACCACATAATCTATTAGAATTTGTATTTTTTCAGCAGTATGACAAAACTCATTTTGAGATGATCCTAGGACCACTTTGCACGCTCATTGTTGTGATTTTTGTCCCTTAAATCCTCCCAAATATGAGAGTATTTTGCCACCAATAAACTTAAGAATAGATCTCAGTTGTATCTTTTCAAGGGCCAAACTGAGGTGGTAAAATATCTGTTGGAATTTTGTGCTTGAATGTGGCCAGGAGATACCCTAGAGGTATAAATACTGGCGCCTGGCTTAATGAATTATTATCAAATAATCTAGTCTTAAATAAAGTCTATTTTATTATATCTTTATTTAATTTTTATCTTAAGTCACTTCTGGAGAGTGTCAGAAAGCTGGGATCTCAGGATCCAAAGCTTGAAACTTCGCCTGCCTCAGTTGAAGTTCCCATTTACAAAGGGAAAATCAAACCCAAAGTTGGGCAGAAAAGTTGGAGCCATTTAAATATGCTTAGCGTTTCTGAATGGTTCTAAAATCATAAGCAACTGTCATAATCGAGGATCCATCAGCTGAACTTCAGCCCAATTTACCATTCAGGAATTAAACAATCAAGAACAATCCTTAGATTTTGACAATAATGATGATGATGCCTCCAGCAGATGGTAGGTTGTGCCCATGGTTGGGCCACATATGGCTGGTTCATTGGGTGGGAAAAGGATTGACCATGCTCATACCTATCAAGGATGGACTCATTTGCAAAATAGTTAGGGGAACCTGGTGGATAGAAAATTTGCGCCTGAATCTAACTTGAAGCCACTAATTTCGGTGGAATATAACTTGACTCCGCAGTGGAACTAAAACCTGAAATACCCCCTCACAGGGACCCACGCTACCTATCTCCCACTTGTGATGGCTTCTACTCTCCGCCACCTCAAGTAACAGCTTCTTTAATTTATCAACCAACTCTTTTGTGGTAATCGTGGGTGGAAGAGGTGCAATTTACAGAAATTACACCATTTGTAAGTTTTGGGAGCGTCCCTTTTGCTTGGTTGGGTGGTATTCCCTTTCTCTTCCAAGAACGGTCCAAAGAGGCTGTGAGCTCCCATAGTCTCCCAGAGTGACCTCGCCCATGTGGTGGATGAGTAGTTGGTTATAACCTACCCTCTAAAGGTTCCCCTGACCATCCCAGTGTTAACAACTGGATAATTGCTATGGAAGATCAAAAATTCTGCTTCAAGTCTCAGCAAATAAAATCAATGCAGGATAGATGGGGCAGTCCCCCCACTAGGCCAACCTTGAATTTGGAAAACTCTGTTCAAACAAAAAACTCTTTTCAGCGTCAAAACCTCAATTCGCCAACCTCCACAAGTCAAATGGGTTCCAGAGCGATCAGGTGCAGGTGGTTTGGGAATCCCAAACCCGTTTCTGATCATTTGGGACCTTCCCTATGTGGGATGAACCTGGAAGGCTATTGTTACTTGTCAAGCGATACGTTGCCACTAAAATTGGCATAATCATGACAAGGCCGCGATTCAGGCGTCCAAGAACAAACTGATGATGACTCAGTCCACAGATGACACCCTCAAAGCCAGTTTAAATTGAATACCCCCCACTTAAAGTTCCACTAGTTCAGGATAAAACTCAAGTGCCTTGTTCCATGTGGTAAAATGTTATTCCCAAATCAGCTGAGCATTTAAGCGATCATCTCAACCAGGGAGGATTGACGGTCAAATTTACTTACAAATTTTCAACCAAAATTCCCTTTATCTGAAGAACAATTTAATTGTTATAAATTGAACTCCAGTATTCCGTGACACCCGCCAATGTGAAATTATAGGTTAAGCAACAAACTGGGAAATTGCAGCCGTTTTGGTGACTTTGCTGCCCTCCGCCTCTAACTGGGTTTATTGTTCTCAAGACTTCCTGAACTTTTCTCAAATCACCAAAGCGATCTGCCACCAGGATCTCAGTAATTTTTGAGCAAAATTATCCCTGCTCCAATAGAGAATCTACACTCTCACTGAAGGCTTTATTCCAATAATCATACAGGGGAATCCTAACCTGAAGTCCTAATCCAACATTTCACCATGCCAAGCCTGAAGGCTCTGTTGTTGTGCCAGCCTGGCTTTTCTCCAGGTTGCTCCTCAATTTTGTGTTCCATTGCAGCTCATTAATTTTTATCTCCCAGCCCATCTAAACGTCATCTGATCAGCAGTGCTTCTGGCATTATAGCTTGATTTATGGGTGCTCTCACAACCCAACTGGCAGTCCTGTCTAAACTTTACCTGCCACTTCCCAGACATAATTGACCATCCATTAATTTCAGCCATTTTCTCCCTTCTTGTTGAGGTTGGCGCAGCAGTGGTCACTATCTACCAGATGAACGTGCAGTTTCTGGCTTGCCTTCTATTGCTTGTCTGGTCGTTCACCAATTTAGGACTCAGCTCCAAGGTGGCGTTGGAAGAATTTCTCCATACCAATACTACCCCATTAACCTCCAATTATGCCCTGGCCCACCCTTGAGTGGTGGGTCCGCCTGCTCCCTCCACGAAGTTGCTAATTAAATCCTCAACGCCCTCACTGAGCTGCAGGTGCAGTCCCAAGTTGCCTCAATTGGTTCTGCCTCACTGACAGATTCCCAAAAGAGCGTGGCCCATCTAGATGTGGTGGAAGGTGATGCCAGCTGGTGGGTGCAGGCCCTTTTGCGCTCTGCCTTCCAAGTGGGCTACCCATTCTCACTTATTATATTTGCTTCTGCAGCTTTGGAAACTCCTGTGCCACGTTACTCTTGCCTTCTCCATCTAATCTCTATGAGCGCTGAAGCTCTGAACTTCGCTTCCTTTGTTGCAGCTTTCCAAGAACAGACTCCTGTGCTCGATCTCACCTTGGATATCATCCAAGAAATTTTCTGTACCACGTTTGATCCACCTTCCAACAACCAAGCCATTTGGTCCACTCCTGTGAAGACAGTGGAACAGATTTGCATGGAGGCAATTTTGATTAACGCAACTATCCGCCATAATGCCCGTCTAAAATCCAATAACTTCATGATTGGATTTGCTGACTTGGGTACAGTTTCTGACCATGACGCCAATTCAGTATCTTCTTTGGTCCTGGTGGCCGACGCTGCCCCACAATGAAACAGGTTACCACCAGCTCACCTGTCCCTCAGTTGGCAGATAAACAACTTGGAGAGAATGCAGTCAAACACCTTGTCCAAAATGATTTCATTCCATCCATACCATTTCTCCAGCTGATTTGGTTACAATTTCCACTTTGTCAGCGGAATCTTATGCAGTCACCAATAAATGAAACTACGCCTATTTTTTATTACCAATGTAAATTATTATCGGGGTGCGCTGGGTGTCCTTTGAGGCTTTGGTTGGTACAGGATCAGTGGGTAATTTCATGAGTTTGAAGTTGGTCAGCAGCTCGAATTAGACTTGGACTTGGGTCTGGAGATGTTGGTCGCATTTTCAGACTCCCAGCTGTCTTTCAAGGTGCAACACCCAGTGTCTTCCCTAGTCCACAAGTTTAGCTTCTGCAATCGCTTTTCTGCTATGCCTGACCTCATGTTCCAGTAATTTTGGGTATGGGTTGGTGGCGTCGTCATCATGTGAGAATCCACCTGGATTTTAACATGATGTCTTTTGCCAACGCCCAGGCTGAGGGCATGTTTCCGATGCTTGACACCCTCATTAAGGCTCAGAACTGAGGGTTTATCATGAACCTTGTTTCTTTCATGAGCCTTCCACAAGATTTCCCTGGCCTGTTGATGGCCTACCAGAGAATTTTTGATCTGGAGAAGGCCAATTGCCTCCCACCGCATACTGAATTTAATTTGAAGTTCCAGATGATGGAGGAAGTGGTGAATACAACTGTCCACTGTACTTTCATACTGCAGAGGAAGATGCTGCCCTTGATGATAGTTAGACGACATTTTCAATAAGGGCAGGTTATTCAAGCAGACCCCAATTGTCTCACCCATTGTCCTTACTAAAAAGGTTGATGGTCTGTTACACCTCTGCGTGGATTACATTCACCTCAATAATATAACGTTAAAGACCCCTACCCATTTACACTGGAACAAACAATAGGTCAAGCAATTGTAAAGTCACGAGCTACTTCAAAACTCGTCTGGTAAATGCTTTTAATCAAATATGGGTGGCAGAAGGCCAGGAATGGCTTACTGCTATCTGGACACAAATAGGTATATTTCAAATTAAAGTAATATCTTTTCATGTTAAAATATGCGCCTGCGACATTCCAGTTAAATGATTATAAACGTGCTAGGTGACCTCTGATTCAACTGTGCGGTAGCATACAATGATGACATCCTGGTTCGCTTCCCCACACCCAAACATCACGGGATAGATTTAGAGACAGTGGTGGCCTCCCTGCATAAGCCAGGTTTGTTCATCAAGCAATTGTTGTATTAATTTTATTGGGAAAAAGTTACCTTTTGGGAAAACTCATCCTAAAAGATGGATATGCCACTCCACAAAGTAAACTGGATGCCATCCACGAATGGCTGACTCCACAACTCAGAAGCAACTGAGAAGCTTCATTAGTTCAATAATCTTTATGAAGAATTTCTTCTCCACTCTCTCTCAGTTGGTCACTTCACTGCATTCAGTTAAGGTAAAACGTTCCAATCCACTGGATGCCTGAGTGCCAGCAGGCATTTGATATAAACAAGGAGGTGTTTTTATTGACCCCATCCTCAAGCACGCATACCCTTTTAGATTTTTAACCAGGTGATATCCCTCATATATTACCAAAATAACTAATTACAGTAGCCAAGGTGGATTGCTGACTATTTTAATAGTTTTGAGTTTATTTAATATAAATACTTCAATTAGTTTCCTCATCTGGTTGGGTTGACCTGTTTTGATCCGCTGGATCAAGAAAGTATTGGGTATAATCCCCAATAGGAAATTGGTTGATTTTCAACCTTGGCGACTAAGGCTGAGGATGTTAGGATAATTAGTATTATCAATCGAGGCAGAAAATTGTTAAAAGCAACATTAGTAGTATCAGGAAAGGATCCTGATGGACTTTTCAGTCAACTATAACACTGGCAACTGATGCTGAGGATGTCAAAAATCATTAATTTCTTAATAAATTAGTCATAACACAGTTCAACTTCGAGAGACTATTGTAGATGATCTCTGATAGCAATTTGGTTTATTTTGACACTGGCAATTGATGCTGAGGATGTCAAAAAATTTATATTAATTAAAATAAGTCGTAACAATATTTTTACTTTGAGATAGCATCTGGAATGATCACCAATAGCGATTTGGGTAATTTAGACACTGGTAACTAATGCTGAGTATTTTAATATGGGTAACTAAGTTAGTTTATGCCAAATCAAGGATTCATGTAATTGTGGACAATCAAAAAATGAAAAATTTAAGCAGGGAGAATCACCAGTGAGAGTGCAAACAAATGCCAGCAATATATTCTGATGACGAAGACAGGCAGGAAAGCCTATAAATAGTTTATTCTCCCACTCAATGAACATATCTTTCCTTTGCCTATTTTATTAAGTTTTCAGTGTTTAAGAGGATAGCTTAGAAGATAGAGGTGGGACTGAAGATCCCTTGAGGTTAGGTGCTAGGATAGAAAACCTGGGGTTGTCGGTGCAATTAACTCCCAACCTTGACCTAGATGGAAACCCTGCGGGAATTTGGACAACTAGCAGCAATAATGAAAGACTGTAAGGATTGAAGGGGAGGAACCTCAAGAGTCAATAGAGGCCGTTGAAGCACAATTGTTGAACATGTCCCAGAGAGGACCTCTGAGCTATACAAGTAGTCAAGCCTCAGAAGGAAAAGTTGTTGGTCTGCTGGGACGATGGGTTGCCCTACAGATTTATAGAGAAAGGTCGCCAATAAAGGTGAAAGAGAAAGGGCCAGCAGTCTTCATAATGTTTGTCCTGGCACACTAATATAGTACCAAACATTTGAGAATGAAATTTTTACACCTTTGTAAAAACTGAGGGGTTTTGCTGTTTCACAGGTAAGCTTAACTACTGACTCAGAGAATAAATATGGGCTTTCTAATTGTATAAAGACAACTAGCCAACTCAAGCTTCTATTATTGGGTATATTTGGCCCTACTCTGGAAGATAAGGATAAGACAAATGACTTCAGCCTCACTCTGGCAATAATTAAAGATTTAAATGACTTTGGCCTCACTCCGGAAATAAATAAAGATACAAGTGACTTTGGCATCACTCTGTCAGTTGACACCTATAAAGAAGTGTCTTCTTCAACTTCATTCCCTGAAGTAAACAATATAAAAATAGATAACAATAAGTATTCTCAGTGCTAAGGTATTTATTAATATGAATTTAAGGAATATAATTAGGCAATAATAATGGAGGACAAGTGTTAAAATAATCATGGTAACCACAATGATCTTGACATGCATAGCTGACAAAAAAGGATATTGGTTCAATTCAGGAGAGATTCAGGCTGATTTTCACAATGAATAGCATATTTAAATCATCTTTTGAATCAGACAACTTTTCAGCTACTAAAACTTAGGATTTCCCAGGAGAACTTAATTTATCATTTAGAGCTGACTTTCACATATCCCCATTGTCAGCAACAATCTCCAACGAAATATTAATCATATTTTTTTACATAACTGAAGTGAGCTGACTAGGGGATGGACATTAATGAGCTCCAAGGATCAAAAATACTATTCTAAGAATTTAAATGAACATAAAGAGATGAACAGATCACCAAAGCCAAATTAAAAATAAAATAAAAATAAAAATTAACTAACCAGGTCAGATGTGGTAAACTGCTATGCATCCATGGTGGGGGTGTTTTGGGGTTGGAAGGCTCATCTTCCTCCTCTGTATTTGACAGTGTACGGTAGAGCTCTGAGAGCATGGGTGTGGGTGCATCCTCAAATGGGGGTCAAGGTAGCAAAGTGGCTCAGGAAGCTCAAATTTAGCTATGAGGAGGATTGTGATATATTTAGGAATGGCTTTTTCAGCCTTGAGGTGAACTTTGGGTAGCATGGTAAAGTTGGCGATATTGTTGCTGTCTATGCAGGTCTTGGGGCCAAATTTTGTGACCATTGCAACTTTTTGTACTTCCTTGTGGGCAAATATTTGGAATTGGAGGAATCCCTTTTTATAAGTTTGTTGCATGGGGGGAAGGATAGGTGCGGGTACCCCCTTGGCCAAGACTGTGACTGATTACACTACAGTCTTTCAGAGGAGGTGACAATCAGGGGAGACAAAAGCTTTTTTGGTGAGTTGGTGGTCACTTCAGAATTCATCCACATCTGAGCATAGAGCATGGCAGTGAGTTGGTAATTGAGCTGCATATTCAGCATTAAAGTACATCTCGAGGCCTGGGGCCTTAACTGAGTCAGGGATGGGATTTCCCAATTCATTTACTTCCTCCAAATAATCCCAGGGATTATGGTTGAAGATGATAGGTTGATCGGCATATGGTGGGCTGGATTGGGTGGCTGGGTGGGTTTTTGGATTTACTTGGGTCCATGCTAGCTCCTGATTTGTTGGAGCAGGAGTGATGGTTTGGAATATCGGTGCCTTATTGGTTGAATCCGTGGCAGTTTCATCTACCATTTTGGGTGGAGGGGGAGGATTGTGCCCTATTCTAAGAAGATTTTGATGTCAGCTATGGGAGCATCATGGGGGAGTCAGGCTCGTGGGCTCCATCTTGGGCTATCATGGGGCAGAACCATTTTGAGTGGTACAGGTTGAAACAAATGGGGTAGATCGTGCGCCCCTTATGTACTCTGGCCCAGATTGGGTGGTCAGGGGCAGAGGGAACAACGGTGTGAGGTGGAATTGAAATGGCAATTTCATTTGATGTTGGGCATATGGTTGCAAAGGCGTGAGGGACAGCTAGTAAGTTGGCTCCGTTGGGAACCACAAATTGTAAAATGGGGTCAGCACCTAAAACTGACAACCCAATTATTTCGTTGTATAAAGTTTCTGGTTGGAGGTGAGTGGGGAGGCCTGAAAATTGAACCACAAGATGGTGTCATCAGGTAACTGGGTATGAGTGGTTGGGATGGGGGTTTCCTGAAACACCAGGGGAATGTTGGCTGTAATTGCAGCATCAGCTTTGCAAGTGAAGCTGAGGTCAAAGTACCCCTTGTAGGGGCGGAAGTCATTAAATCCTGCAGGCTGAATCAGCGCCTGGGCTAGTTTGATTATTTGTTTGTCGTTGTAGGTGAACAAGTTGCCATATTTGACCAGGAGGCCAAATCACATATTGATTTGGGGGAGCACAATGGGGCCATGAGGCACCATTTGAGAATGTGCGAGGTGGAGGGTGAGATCCTTGGGGGAATGTATTGAACCATAGGAATTTGGAAAACTAAACAATGTGAAGCAAAATAATTTCACCTCTGGGCAGAAGATGCTAGGGGGTTTCACCGTTGCCTCATTTTGGAGAATCGGGCAGTTGGGCCAAGGAGAATAGTGGATTGTCATTTGTCAGTTTTCTATAGTTGTCTATATCTTCTTTAGTTCTAAATTCACTCGAATGTGTTATTAAGAAGAAAGAAAGTGTAATATTAATCATAGTTATCATCAGATATGATCCTCTATAATTCAATTAATCAATCAGTCAATTAATATTGCCAAAATATATGACATAATTAAATTGTCATCTTAAATCTTTATTGATAACCTAAATTTAAAATAAAGGAAACAATAAATAGATATATAAATTGTGAATAATGACCAATCTGGATAATGTGTTTCAAGATTCTGATATGACTGGATGATAAGCCACAAATAGCTACGGCGGATTGGCTAAATTCTGCAAACAACAATTACTAGTGTACAAATATTTGAGCGCCTTGGGATAAGGCAATATTGAGTCAGGAAGGATAATTATGAAGGCATCCAAATAATGTGATAAGGTGTTGTCAACTCATGACAAACATATAGAAGATCGCCTCAAACTAAGGTGATAGCAAAGTTAATAGTAATAGACCCTGCCAGGACCTCACAGGTATGAGGATGAACTAATGAAGATATGATGGTAAAGAATAGTCTAAGCAAAAGTGCGGTATTGACCAAAGTCACTGATTTATAAGCGAGATGTGAATATTAAAGGAGGAGGATTGTTAGTAGGAAGAATAAAGCGGAGCAGAAAGGATCTGCTAACAATTATAAAATAAATAAAGTTTGTGGAAAAGTAAAATCACTTCATATTTTATTATATTCATTAAGTTTGTATCAAGGACTGACAATCTCCTTATTGTCCATTCGTTGCTCAGTGGGATTGACCCTGTACACCCCTACAGTGGATCTCAACCATATCGCCAAAATTATAACTGTAGTGCTCACTACAAGTGACCCATTAATCATCCACCAAATAATAATAATTCTCCAGTCACCGGCCATGTCACATCAGGCCTGCTCTAATGGGAAATTCTCACAGCACACTGCGCCAGCTGAATATGCGGAACTTAAACTTTCATTAGAGTTGGTGCTCAAGAAGCAGGATGATCTCCTTCAGGAGCATAATGACATAATGAATCAGCTTGATGACAAGTTCAGTCAAATGTGGGTCCTTGGACAACAAAGCAGGCAGCTTGCCATTTTCCTGGATGAAACTACTGAACGACTACATTGAGTAGAACGCAAATTGAACAGCACCTCTTACCATCAGCGCCCTCATTGGGAAGCAGACAAGCTGCAAATGCCCACGAGAGAAGATATGTATTATGATGAGTATGAGGCAGGCTACCCAGTCAAAGAGCCTTCCTTCAGAAACGCAGGCGGTGGGAGATATTCCGCCCATGATGGCAGCCTCAGAGATAATTTTGTTTTGGAAAACCAATTCTCCCAGGTGATGGCCGTACTGCACACTGAAGGGACCCACGCTACCTTTGAATCAGTGGACAAGTTGTCCGCCGCTGGCCCTACTGACCCAGAATCTCAACGATATGCCGCCTATTGGTCTCGACCAATTCCTCAGTATGCTCCAAAGGCTTGCAGTTATGGGCAAGAGTAGGAGGTTTGTAATAATATGCTGCCTCTGTTTGATTGCGATGGGAACATCCATGGGTTCTTTAAACAATTTTAGTTCATGGCAGAAGGAGCCTCAGATCAGAGCAAGGTTAAATTGCTGATATCCGCCTTGGATGTTGGAAGCGCTGACTAAGTCATTTGCTATCTTCCAAGCAGTTCCAATACATACCAAAAAGTGAGGAATGGTGCTGTGGCTGTTTGGAGGTACTGTAAAAATGTCGCAGAGGAAGGCGAGTATTTTGACAAATGGGTTCCAGCATAATGAGACCCTCACTTCATTTTCTGATCAATTTACGGTGGAAGCCATGTGTAATTGGGGAGGGGACTTAATTCAAATACAATGTGGGCAATGCATTGACCTCCGCTGTGAAGCTATACCACAAACTTTACATTATGGCACCAATTTTAGAGAATGACGTAACTCTGCCTAAGATTGTTCAATTTTTGCGCCATAAAGCTGCTACCTTTCCTCTGCCTAAGACAGAGTGGAAGCATACCACTGCCATTGCCAGATTTTCTTATTTTGGGGAATTCTCCCATCCTGTTCAGATTCCATCTAGAAACCCCCAGCCTTATTATAATTACGCACCTCACCCTTTGCTGAATTATCCCCAGCAGTTTAATTTCCAACCTGTATCTAATTACGCTGACCTTTATCAATCAACCTTTCAACCTGGCCCTGGTTATGCCGATTGCCAACAGTCAAATTACCAGCCTGGCCCATCTTACAAGAACCAAGGACGCGGATCCTATGGGGTAGATTGGTTTGAATGTGGTCGCCCTGGCCATCTTGCCCAGGGCTGCCTCAACTGTCAAGTTCACTACGTAAAGCAAGATTATTACTACCAGGGAAAAGAAGGAGCTGAGTAGATACGGGACTCTTTGTTTCCACTATCCCAAACCCAAATGTACCACCTGAACCTATTAAAGTATACTTGGCGAAAGTCCCACAGTATGATGATGAGTTCCTGTATCAGCAGCCAGTTTGAGGGGTAAATGTACTTAAACGAGCGTAAGCCAAGGCTGCAGTGGAAGAGGGACCTCAGTATCAACTGAATCCTTACACCTGTCAGATATTTGAACAAACTTCTTCAGATGAGCTGGGACCATCCTCAGATGCACCTTCCCTGAAAGGAGTAAACGTTGCCCTCATGGTAGATGCTATTGTTAAAGAGTACCCTAAAGTCAGTGAGGGATTATGAGCTTCCTTAAGATAAAGAGATCACTTAGGTGTCCACATATTAAACAGTCAAGGTTCTTTTTATTCTGAGTGTACATACTGTGCTATTTTTGTAGCAAAGCATTGAGTTTGCACTATACAAGCTATGAACAACTCCAGTCAACATAGTTTCCACTAAGTTGGTGGCATAGTTGATTTTAAAACATGATGTGGAACATCAAATGGTGTATGGGACTGCTGGAGCGGAAAGCACAGACTTTGAGGGAGTGTAGAGTGCGCTACCTTTGCGGTTTGGGTCAATTTTCATTATAGCTCCAGTAATAGTGTTACCAAACAGCATCTACGACCTGTTAATTGGAACTGCTTTCATGCGAAGCTTTGGGGCTGTCATTGTCATGACGGAGAAGGCCTTCAAACATTTGGGACAGCGGAACCCAATTTACGTTACCTTAGCAGAGTGCCAAAGGATCTGGTGCATATGGTACAAGTCAACCTTGCTTACAGTGATGGGGTGATTCCGGTTTGCTACCATCAATTAAAGATCAAGACTGGGACCTCACCCAGAAGATATACGAATATCAAGGACTGCCTCTTAGAGCTGCTGGGCCTATATCCATCCCATCTGGACACCAAGTAATAGTCAACACCACGTTAGAGGTGGAATTGCTAGCAGGGCTCTATGGGGAGGTCATTGGACCTTATATTTTTTTAGTACTAGATGGTCCCAACCCAAGGGGGGATTCATCGATGTTTATTGAATTACGCCTGGGCTCCTAAGAGCCTGAGGCGAGGGAAAGGAGGGAGGAGGCATCGAGAAAGGGAGGGGGGTTTGCGCTCCAGAGCCGTGCTGCAGTGACAACTGAGCG
The DNA here is from genome assembly GCA_022478985.1 of Massospora cicadina. Lineage (NCBI taxonomy): Eukaryota > Fungi > Entomophthoromycota > Entomophthoromycetes > Entomophthorales > Entomophthoraceae > Massospora > Massospora cicadina. Next base: position 171,501 of record JAKSZP010015795.1, read on the forward strand.
GGGGAGGGTTGGCGACATAGTGCAGACCTTCAGGGCCATCTCAAAGTGTACCTGAAAGTGGGTGATCATGTGTGGAAGGGTCCACACCTGCTGGTCAAAGGCAGCACGAAGGAAGGAATTATGGATGGTCCAGATGGCTGTGGCATAGGCGAGGACACGGAGGGGTCGGTGGCAACCAGGCAATGTCTTCTCAAACATGAGGTCTTGCACAGGGTGTCCAGACCAGGGCTGAGCATGGAGGAGCGTGCGGGCCTTTGGCCAAAATGCGGCGACACCTGGACAGGTGAAAAAACGATGGAGGTGGGAGTCAATAGGCTCCACACAGCGGGGGCAGCTTCGGTGCTGGAAGGTAGGGCCAGTCCGGTCCCCTGTCCTGTATGAACAGTGGAGCACCCTCCATAAGGTGTTGGACACCTTTGCTGACAGGATGGGGTGATAGACGTCCTTCCACAATTCCTTAAGGTCAAATCTCACGGAGGGAGGGAGGAGCTCAAGGAGTCTTGGGCGGATGGGAGGACGATCTTGGGGGTTGAGGCGAGTTGTGACAACTTGTCCATTGTGCACAATTGCATGGCGACGGGGGCTGAGGCCAGGGCCTTCCCTTCTGTATGGGAAGGCATGGTGGATCCGCGCGCCTACTCGTTTCAGGGCAAGGAGAGCCTGGTTCCAGTAGGGGGATGAGGATGGTTTTAGGCGATGGCCTGGGTGGTTTGTGAGCCACTCTCTAATGAGGTCAGAGATGCTCTAGGAAGACCTAGAGCTGCTGACACTGACTGGCGGAGGGCGGGCGCCCATTGGGGCATGGGGGTCGCGTCCCAGCAGACAATCGGCCATAGGAACTTCAGGAAGATTGTGGTGGCGTGGGATCGCGTGTCCAGAAGCCCTAGGCCCCCTTCATTGCAGGGTCGGGCAATGGTTGAGAGGGCCATTGGTGGATGGTTTGAGCCCCAGATCCAACAGCGGAGGAGCACACTGAGCCGCGTATAAAAGGCATCTGTGAATGGGCAGACGTGCGCTAGGAACCAGACTTTGGAGAGGAGGAACACATTGGCCATCAGAGCTCGACCCTGGGGGGTGATGTGCCGCTGGTTCCAGCTGGCAATCCTGGAGTTAACTGCTGCAAGGAGCAAGTCCCTCATTGTCTTTTAGCGCAACTCCTTGTTGGTTGGTGAGAACGCCCAGGTGACGGAAGGTACCGCGCTCAGGTTCAATACCAAATGGTGGGGGGAAGGTGGGGGAGCTGACCTGTACAACTGTTGTCTTGGAGGTGTTGACCATGGCGTTGGACGCCTTGGTGTACCTCTCAATGGTCACGGCAGCGAGGGCAACATCCCCAGGGCAGCCAAATGCAATGGCAGTGTCATCTGCAAATGCCATGGTGCGTGTGTGGGGGCTTTATCTGGGACCAGAATCCCTGTTAGCTTGTCCTGTAAGGAGGCCAAGAGGGGGTCAAGGGTGATGTTAAAAAGGATAGGGATCAGGGGTCCCCTTGCCGGAGACCTTGTCCAACTGGTACTGCCACTGTAAAACCCATTGGCGCCAGGACTCTGGTGTGGAGCTGGTCATAGAGCGCTGATATCCAGCGCCTAGCTGCAGGTGGGAGATGGAAGCGGGCCAGGGAAGCATCAATATACTTCCAGGCTACCCGATCATATGCTTTCTCCATATCCAGGAGAGCCACAAAGCCATTCACCTTACGAGAGTTAGCAGTCAAAGTCACGTGAAGGTCATTATAGTTGTCCCATAACGACCTCCCCGGAATAAAACCGTGCTGGGATGGGGAGAGGCGAGGTGACACCCATTTGGTGATGCGGTTGGCCAGAAGCTTCGTGAAGAGCTTGTGGTCTGTGTTGATCAACGCTATGGGGCGCCAATTCGCCAGGTTCTCACGGTCTGACTTCTTGTGAATGAGGGTCGTGATTGAGCCTCTGGAGTCGGGGAGGACCTCGCCATTCACCAAGAGTGCAGCAAAGAGGTCGCGGAGGGTTCTGGCTATCACTGCAGGTTCCAAAGGTACACCTCAAAGGGTATTCCGTCTGGGCCTGGGGCTTTAAGCCGTGGGGATTTCAGAAGGTTTTCCATCACCTCCTGGATGGAAATAGGCGCCAGTAGAGCCTCATCAGCCCGTGGGTCAATGGGCGGCTCTGGAGCCCGCCACAGGAAGTCTTGGATGTCCGATGGGTCCACCTGGGTGGCATGAAAGAGGCTGGAGTAGAAGCGGTGTAGTTCCTGCGTGAATTCCTCCTTATCTGAAGTGGTTGTAGTGCCAATCTTCAGTGCAGTAATATCCTGCGCTTTTGACCGGGCTTTCTATTTCTGAAAGAAGAAGCGGGTGGGGCGTTCCCATTGAGCATAGTAACGAGATGTTGTAAAGTTTGCTGCCCGTTCTTCCTGCAGTGTGAGCTCCAAGCGGAGTGCTTCCTGCGCCGCTTCCCAGTCTTCCAACCATCTGGGAGGGGCGAAGGCTGGCAGTTTCACTCCAGATGTCTGATACTGGCTTCCGCCCTTTTGACTCTGGCGCGAGCTGCGGTCATATGGGCTTTGTCACAGTTTAGCAACGCGGGTGATGCCCTCCTTGGTAACCGCCCATCTAGCCTTGTGGTCAAGCAGGTGGGGTGGGGGGAGGTGAGAGTCTCCCGGATGGTCATAGACAGCTTCTCCTTAGTGAAGGGGTTGTTGAGAAGAGCTGGGGCAACCCTAGGCCAGAACCTACGCGACGGTCTAAGTGTGGTGGTGAGGACAATGGTGAGTGACCTGTGATCACTCAGATGGTTGTCACGAGAGATGGGAGAGGAGACGCGGCCAATTAGCAGGGGGCCAATCAGTGCCATATCTATGCGTGACGCTGACTGGAAAGCTCCTCCATCATACTGGATCCTAGTCATGCAACCTAGGCTAGACGCGGAGGGTAGAAGCGCATCTATAAAGCCGCTCTCAGGCGAAGGAAATCCTGGAGGCGACTTGATCCAGGGCGTTCCTTTGCTGCAGGGGGGTAAGAGTCACGGACGCGACTTATGGTTGTGTTGAAAACTCCTAAGAGTACTGTATTACGTGGGAGATTGAGTTGGAGGAGCTCTTCCAAGAGCCGATTTTGCTCTGACCTGCATTAGGCAGGTAGATGCTTGCAGCGAAGAAGGAGAAGTCAGGAGTGGTGAGTTTGGCCAGTATGAGGCGGTCAGCTAGATATTGTGAAAAAGAATGGGTTTTAACCCGGGATTTAAAACAATAAGGGCGGCATGGTTTGTCCAGGAAGGAGTTGCCTCCAAACTGTTCATTCCATGCAGATTGTTCGTGGGGGAGAATATGGGGCTCCTGGACAGCAGCGATGTTAATTTGTGTTGACCTGAAGTTTTGGAGGAGGCGGGCTCTCCGCTTAAAGTCCCGCAACCCATTTGCGTTGATGGATTGCAGGGCCAGGGTGCTGCCATGGGGACTCATAGCTGTTCCCCTCCATGTCCTGGGGGTTGCCAGAGCTTAAACCTGCTGCTGTGAGGCGGCTAGTTTTGAGTCCTTTAGCTTGACTATTAGCTGCAATCCGTGAGGAGCGTCGAGGGTTCTGAGGGGAAGGAGAGAGGGTGGGGGGCGGAGGACCCAGTAAGCCAGCCTAGGATGCTGCCCCCACTTTGTTGCAGGGGAAGGACCTATGGGTGCTCAATGGTGACCTCCGCGGTGTCCCATTTGATGACTCTGAGTCCATATTCACTTCCTCCAACACTGAAAAGGATCCGCGCGAAATGGACTGTGGGGTTGGGGTAGGACTCTTTGAGGTGGCACTTCTACCGCAGGCCGCGGGTTGCCAGTCCATGCTGGTGGGCATAGCTCCATTGGGAGCTGAGGGTTGATGCGATAAATTGCTGGTGGAGGTTGGTGAGGGTGCCTCGGAGCCCTGAGTGGGGTGGCTGACGAGGGGCACCCTGTGGGAGATGCCTTGCGCTTGGTGAGAGAGGGAGTTGACTCTGGGAGATTGGAGGGGGTGCCCATTGGAAGGGGGGCATGAGCGCGAAGGTATCCCATACCAATAGTGGGGTTAGCTGTTTCGACTGCTAGGCGTAAGGCCTCAGGGACAGGTCTTGAACGGGAACCCATTGTGTGGGTTGTGGAATTGCTGCTGCAGCCACGTGGGATCGTTTTTGGCCTGGTTTAGGCCCCTGGGTGGTGGCTAAGAGGGCTTGTTTTCGAGCTGTGCAGCCACTATACAAGTGTCCAAGGGCGTTACACCATGAACACCGGGGCGCGCCTGATCAGGGTCAACAAAAAAGATTCAGGGCATGCCTCAACTACCGCCACACGAGGAATAACCTCAATGTTGCGGGATACAGTGGGGGAGGGGATGAACGACGCCCTAGCAGTGCGAGCTCTTTGAGTGGGAGCATAGTAAGAGGGGACGCTAAAGTCCACTGAAAGAACAGACCCAAACTCCATTAAACCACGATGGAGTGCCAGTTTAAGAGACTCAGTATCAACAGTCGTTGGTAGGTTGGAAAAAGTAAATCCATGAAATTTTCTCCAGGTGAGAGCGTGTGCGGGAGATGTGAAGAGATCCGCGTGGAATAATGACCTGGAGGGTGGCAGCATGGTCAGCAAGGGCAGCTTCAGTGAAGCCCACATCGATGTAGTGGCCCTCCACTGATTCATGGATGGTGGTATTACTTGGGAATGTCTCCGCAATCGCTGAAAAGTATGAGAAGTAATCCTCTGTGTAGAATTCAACAGGGTTTTGTCCATAATAAAGGCGAATTGCGTGGGAGAGTATTGAGCGAGGTAGAACTTTTTTGCGCTCTAGTTTCGGCCCATTTCTTCTTACAATCAGCAATAAACGCCACTTCACGGGGATCAGCTTTGGGTAGCGTTGGTGCCAGAGGTTTTTGTCACGCCCCAGTGGCTCCTTTGTTACGTTTGTGTTTGCTTTGGGCTGCAATTGCGGGTTGAGTGTGAGCTGATGGTTTGGACAAGTTTGCGGAGTTCCCTTGTTGCTGGAATGTTACAGCAGTTGCTGGCGTCATATTAATTTGAGGGGCGTTTGTTGGGCCTCGCTAAATTGGGGAGGCCCATCCAGATTGGAATTAACTCCAGCCAGTTGGGAGGAGGGAGATGTTTCATCACCATCCCAATCTATTTGGGTAAATTCAGCCCGAGTATTTGCTGTGATTTCGTGGGCAAAACTCACTGGCTGATTGGTGAATTGGTCATTTTCAGCATATGGAGATAAAGTGCCGACTTGAGAAGTGCCGATTATGGGGTTTAAATGGGACGGGTGAGATTGGAACTGGTGTGAAGTTCCAAAATCTGAACCATTTAAATCCCCATTGGGAAGAGTAGATTGTCCCAATTTGGTGCTTAGTGAACCAGAATGTGCGGCTAAACCAACCTTACATCCGAGGGTTTGGGGGCCAGGTGATTGTTGGACCTCACTAAATTGGGGAGTCCCATCCAGATTGGAATTAACTCCAGCCAGTTGGGAGGAGGGCGATGTTTCATCACCATCCCAATCTATTTGGGTAAATTCAGCCCGAGTAAATGCTGTGATTTCGAGGGCAAAACTCATTGGCTGATTGGTGAATTGGTCGTTTTCAGCATATTGAGATAAAGTGCCGACTTGAGAGGTGCCAATTACGGGGTTTAAATGGGACGGGTGAGATTGGAACTGGTGTGAAGTTCCAAAATCCGAACCATTTGAATCCTCATTGGGAAGAGTAGATTGTCCCAATTTGGTGCTTAGTGAACCAGAATGTGCGGCTAATCCAACCTTACATCTGAGGGTTTGGGGGCCAGGTAGCTGGGTATCGCCCCTCATGGAGGGAGCCAGAGACATGGCGTCAGCAATGATAGATGGGGCTGAATTAGCTGACACAATGGGGGAGGTGAATGCCTGGATGGGCTGAGTTGCATTCAACTGAGCAGACGCCATTAAAACAGCGTGGGTGATGGCCTCCTTGGTTGGAAGGGGCCCAGCGGGTCGGTGGGAGGCAGCGCACACAGAGCTGTTAGGCGTGCAGGTTGCAGAAGTGCGATCAGGTGAACTGGCGCTAGTTGGAGTAGCTCCAGGTTGGGGGGTGGTGCCTGCTTTCATGGCTGCTGCTTGAGAGCGGGTGATTCTGGTTGACTCTGAGGTGGGTAACCGAGGGTTGCTTCGTTTGAGGGGTGGTGCTGGCTCGTTTGGCATAGCCTGCGGGTTCTTTTGCGGGGTTTCCCGCCATATTTGCTAATAGTTTTCGTAAATCTCTTTAGTGGAGCTAAATTTCAGGCTGAATTGATTTTCGAAAAGTGATGCTTAGCAGAAAGAGATTTCCCTGTCATTGGACCTTATCAGCAATTGCGGCTTGATCCCCATGTGGCTCCAGAAATAATACTACCAGGACACGTGGAGATTAAGGTTTTATTAACAAAAATTTAAAAAGACCCATTGCAAATTTCGCCGTCATCAAATAATGGAGTATTTACAAATGACCCCTGTGTAGGAGGTCACTCAGGTTCATGAATACAAGTCACTGGATGAATTTTATCTACCTGTCAAACTGCAGCTCTAAATAACGAATGTGGTATTGCGCAAAAGGTTAATGGGGTTATTGGAAGAACAAAAAAAAGTAATAGCTTTATTTCATAAATTTAATGAGATTTTCGCCATCAATGACCACAATTTAGGATGTTCTAGAGGGGTGATCCATTAGATTGGACATGAGATATCATCCCTCTCAGGTCTTGGCCAATCCTCCAATAAAGGGAAGCTGAAGATTTCATCATTGAGGAAATTGATAAGCTTCTGGAGCAAAGGATGCTTGAACATTCAAAGAGTCCATAGGCTTCGCCCATTAAATTTACAAAATAAGGATGATACTAACCATGTGGTGATAGACTACCTGAAGCTCAACAGTATCACCAAAAAAACTCATATCTCTTGCCACAGGTTGATGATGCTCTAAATCAGTTAGGCCGAGCTTGTTACTTTTCATCAATGAATTGATATTGGGTTACTTATAAATTGAGTTGCCTAAAGTGGAACAGGATAAGTGTGCTTTAATCACATCCAAAAGGCTTTTTCAAATGACACATATGCCTCAAGGGCTGTGCAACGCCCTGGCTATGTTCCAATGGGCTATGGGCACCATTCTAAGCGAGCTGAAGCTGTTGTGCATTCTCATGTACCTCAATGACATCAATGTATTCTCATTAACGTTTTCTAAACACCTTACCCATTTGGAGGAGGCATTCATGGTTTTTTTGCTGAGAACAATATCAAGATCAAGCCCCATAAATGTCACTTCTATAAGGACCAATTGGAGTACCTAAAGTTTGTGGTAGATGCGACAGGGATGAAAACCAAACTGGCCAAGGTGGAGGCTATCCAAAAAATGACTCATCTAAACAGTAATCTGGACATACAGGTGTTTTTGGGGATGGTGGGTTACTACTGACGCTTTATACACAACTTCTGTTGTATTGGAGGTCTGCTGTAAAGTTACTAAAAAAGGATGTCATGTTTGAATGGATGGAACGTCAACAATTCACCTTTGATACACTTAAGACCGTGTTAAACAGTGTTCCAGTGCTGCACTACCAGAATTTCAATTAAGATTTTATTGTTCAGATGGATGAGTCTCTTTCTGCTGTAGAGGCAGTCCTATCCCAAAAATATGACAATGGAGAGGAGCGCCCAGATGCGTACTGCAGTTGGAGCCTGAACTGCCATTAACATGATTGAACTGTGACTGAGAAGGAGTGCTTAGTGGTGAACTACGCGTATAAGCAATTTAGGTTATATTCGCATGGAGTGAAGTTTATGGTCGTAATGGATCATACTTCATTACGCTGTTTGTAGAATCTCAAGGAGCCTGCAGGGCGTCTAGCCCAATGGGCACAGGAACTGCAGGCTTATGACTTCAACATCCTCCACCAGCCTGTAGCAAAATACAGAATGCTGATTGCTTGTCAAGACTACTAACAATTGCTATAAGTCTTGGGACCAGCTCTTGAAGCTGGATAGGGCTCAAAACCCTTTCCGGTCAAAGAGGGGCCCAAGGCTCCTGTGGACCCTCTGTCACAGTTGGGTGACCTTGCCCATGTGATAGATGAGCGCTCGGTGACTGCTTTTCTCCCCAAAGCTGCCCATTCCCTCCTCTTCCCTCCTCTTCATTCCTAGTAGGATTGATAGAGGGGGCCTGCAGGGAGGTGGTGCACTTTAGGGGGCGTGGGGGCTCAGAGGCCACCCACTCCCCAGGCCAGCCATGGTAAAAACTAGGAAAATTGCAATTCCCAGTGTCAGAGGCCAGCCAGTAAATTCTGGACTGAGGGGGCTGGTTCAGGTCAGCTGGGTTCAGGAGTTAGATTAGAATATAGCTCAGATTGAAAACCTGGGTGTGAACAGCTTAGACCATCAGGTCCAATGTTCCGAGGCAGTTTCAGGAGGTTCAGATCGTGTGAGCAGGCTGATTGTGGGATTGGCCCAAATTGCAACAAACCTGATCCATAGACCCCTGCTTTTTGAGACAAATCCAGAATTCTAAGCCATGCGAATCAGCCAAGTTGAGTCATCAAAACCTGGATTGGCAGCATCAATTTGGCTTGGTTGCAAGAAGTTGAAGAAATTTGCAAAATTTTCTAAGCTTCTGCTAAATCAGGAGCCACCTTCCACCCTGTCCGAGTCAGCCAATCAAATTCCTCCACATTCCCATAACAACCAATCCCCCAACTCCTCCTTATGCCTATTGAACCATTTAAAGGCAACTGGCCCCACTGAGGCCATTGTTAGTTCATTTTTAGCCTTTTTTACAGAATAAAATCTGTGTATCCGCCACTTTTGCCATGGACTTCACCCATTGTTAACACAGGTTTAAATCATCATTCCATCATTCGATCTGATGAGACATGCCATTGCCCAGATCCTTTTCCCGATGTTCGCAGACTGGATTATCCAGTCACTCAATCCTGTCTCGTGGCAGCAGATTGCCAATGCGATCATCTGGCCTGCCCCTGAGGGTGGGCCCACTGTTCAGTTTTTCTGTCGCGTCCATTAAATGGAGACCAATCCATTTAATTGGATGATGAGTCCACCAAGTTTGCTTCTCAGAAAGAGCAATTATAAGCCGTCCCTAGCCCACCGCGCATGGGTTTGGCTCCATTTGTGGCCCACGCCGCTGTGGGTCCAGCTCACCAGCAGGACTTTGAGGGTCCCTGTTTGGGGAAGCTCAGTTCCAGCCCCTCCTATGGGGTTTTCCCTTCTTCCACCCACATATCCAACAATGGGGAGGTCCCTGTGCCGCCCCTCTCTGGCGCACAGGCTCACTTACTAGTAACCAAAGGCCAGCAATCGCGAACCCTGGAGGAGTCGTCATCCTCCCTGCCTCTCCCACCCTTGGGGGTTGCCCCCACAAGACTTGTGGTTGCCCCCAACGCAACCATCTGGTTTGCCTTGGGGGCCTTCAGTACATTATTGAATGTTTGCTTTCCTCAAGTGACCTGTAGATCCTCACTTCTCTAGTCACTCAGACTGCTATGCCTCTGGCATTCTGGGCCCTCAACTGGGTGCTCGCACACCCTGATTGGGAGCCCGGTCAAGTTCTCCTTAGCTGCATCCATGACATAATGAACTGACCCCTAGTTTTGGCCTTCTCCGCCCTCCTCTCTGGGGTGGGCGAAGCGTTGGACTTTGCCCTTACTTTGAGTGTGCTTTCCCTTTGTGACCTGGCCTTCTCCTGCTGGTCAGTAGTCTCATTCATCCAGGCTTGCCGCCAGGCTCAGTCAAACTGGTCCCCGGCCCACCAGGCACCAACGGAGAGTGTTACCCCTTCAACACACACAATCAGGGTTGGTGTTTCCTCCTGTCTCCTCTGATGAGGTGGTAGATCAAGTCTTGGGCGTCCTGGCCGAGATCCAGGTGCGTGTCATTGCTGATGGGGGAAGTCTCCACTTCCCTCTGATGCACAGAAGAGTGTGGCCCTCCTGGATGCTTTGGATGGGGATGCCCATCGTTGGGTCAGGGGAGTGCTCCGCTCTGCCGCCAATCTGGGCAAACCCACCCTCTTGTTGGCGCTGGTTACCTCAGCAGTCTAAGCCCCTGAGTCAAGACCAGCGCGCCTCCTCCGCTTGTTTACGTTGGGACAGGCAGCCACAGACCTGGCCTCCTTGATCAAGGCCTTCACGGTCCTGGCTCCCACAGTCCCCATTCCAGTCGAAATTGCAGTCTCTGCATTCCATGTGGCCCTGGATCCCAGTGCGGCCGCTCATACCGCATGGGATCCCCTCCCTGGATCTTTATAGGTCACATTTTTCGTCACTCGGGCAATTGAGGCCAGGCCCTGGCACAATCCAGTTTGTCCTGTTGCCACTCCTGAGGCATCTCGTGCGGTGCCTCCTCCTGCCAATGGGCGCAGCCAGGGGAAGCGCCCAGGTTTAGCTGCTTTGCGTCCCCCTCAGGGGCATCCTTGGTGAATTTCCCCAAAAGGGAGTCCCTGCTGATGATACTGCCAGCCCCTAGCTCAGATAAGGAGGCGGAATCGCTTGGTCCTCAGTGCTCTGAGTCAGTTCTGGGTGAGGATATCGTTCCCCAGGGGGTGGAGGTTACTCAGTGTGATGAGATCGTTCCCTAGGGTGAACCTGGTTCCCCCTGGCGAGAGTGGTGTGGTGCGTATTAACCCCCACTTAACTATGTGGAGCAAGAAGGTGTTGGAGACCCCAGATCAGCCACGCCCTACCCATGCAGATCTGGGCCAGTCTCTTCTGATGTTGGGATATGGGCCCTCCTCAGGTGCCCTTTCGCTAGCTCACCCCAATATAGAAGACCAAGCATACTTCTTGTTTCCAATTTCTTTTCCCTCAGAGTCTGGGGCGGTCACAGTGCAAGCCCTGCTGGACACTGGGGCGGCGGGTAACATCGTTGATCTTGCTATGGCCCAGTCGTTGAATCTAGTGATGGATGAAGCTTCCTTCATTTTGGGCGCCTCATCTGAGACTTTGATGTCCCGCCACGTTCAACGGCCAGTGCACTTCTTGATTCACGACTTTGGGTTCACCAGCCATTTCTCAGCTGTACAGGATTTGCTTTATCCTGTAATCTTGGGGGTTGGTTGGTGGCGCAGCCAGCAAGTTCATATCAATATTGACACCAACTCCAAGTTGTTTAAAAACCTTAAGCTGAGTGGTGAGATTTATTTCTGCTGAAAACCCTTTCCCAGGATACAGCCCTCAGTTCTATCGCCCCACCAGATCCCATTCTGGATGACCTTCCTCAAGATTTTCCCCCGTGATTAGCTCCATACTGGGCCATCTATGATATGTCTTTGGCAACCAAGCTCCCACCCAATCCAAGTACAACTTGATGTTCTACTTGATGGTCGATCTGGTTAAAATCAACTGCCCCCTTTATCCCTATATGGCGGAAGAAGATAGGGCTTTTGGCAGTTGGTTGGACGACATGCTAGAGAAGGGTTGGCTTGTCAAGAAGACATCTCCAATCGCCTCACTTGTGGTCTTCGCCAGGAAAGCAGATGGGTCCCTGCGCCCCTGTGTTGATTATGGACACCTCAACAACATCTCTGTTCTGGACTTATACCCTTTGCCCTTGAAAGCAGAGAATAGCACAGGCCATCGCCAAGTCTCGTGTCTTTTTGAAGTTGGACCTGGTGAATGCCTTCAATCAGGTGAGAGTGGCAAGGGGACAGGAGTGGCTCACAGTGATCTGAAATCGCCGGGGTCTCTTCCAGTTCAGGGTGATGCCATTCAGCTTGAAGAATGTGCCAGCCACCTTCCAACGCCTGATTGACGATGTTCTAGGGGACTTGCGTTTCTCTTGTGCGGTGGCCTACATTGACAACATCTTGGTTCATTCCCCTACCTCGAACAATACGTCAGGGACCTCAAAGCAGTTGTGGTGGCCATCCACAAGTCAGGGCTATTCGTGAAGCCCTCCAAGTGCAAGTTCTTCAGGGATGAGGTTACCTTCCTAGGCAATCTCATCTTAAAGGATGGGTATTCCATTCCCCCTAGCAAGTTGGAGGCCATTCAGTCTTGCCTACCCCAACCATTCATAAGCAGCTTCGCAGCTTTCTGGGTACTGTCACCTTTTTAAGGAAATTTTCCCCAGCTCTTGCTCAACTGGCAGCCCTGCTGCATCCCCTCACTGGCAAGAACGTCCCCTTTGTATGGTCCCCGAGTGCCAGCAGGCGTTTGAGGGAGTCAAGGAGGTGTTTGTCACAGCCTCTGTCCTGCGGCATGCTGACACGTCCTGGCATTTCATAGTAGCCTGTGATGCCTTGTTGGTGGCCGTGGGTGCTATGCTGCTGCAGGAGCATGAGGGGTGGAGCACCTGGTGGCTTATTACTCTTGAGAGTTTACCACGACTGAGCAGGCTTGACCAATATACAATAAGGGGCTAGCGGAGGTGGCGTGGTCGCTCACCCACTGGCGATATCTCCTGTAGGGTGCCCTGCACGAGGTTACCATTTGGATGGACCATAAGGCCCTGCTTTATTATCGTAAACCTAAGAGGTTAGGTCACCGGCAGACCCACATGTATCAAGATCTCTGTGAGTTCCAGTTTAAGTACGAATTAATCAAAGGGCCACTGAACGTTTTGCCAGACATGCTCAGCCGCAACCCCGCACTGCTTCCTAACAGAGAGGAGGACTCCTTGGACCTTATGACGGTGGTGCCTCCCTCTCAAATCCTTACATTGGCTCCTCCTGTCGTGTCTTTTGTTGATGTAGAACCAGCCACTCCTCTCCTCCCACGGGACCTTGCTTTCCAAACCTGCTACCCAGAAGGGATTGAGCTTCTCGCGGACTTGGAGTCCATGCGTTGCAAGAAAACCCTGTATACCTTATGGTATGGGACAATCTGGTTCCATGGTCAGGTCTGGGTTTCTCCTTCATTATGCAGTTGAGTCATTGAGGAACACCATGTTCTCCAGACCGTTGGCCACCCTGGGATCAAGAATTGTGCCGATCTCATCAAAAGAACCTATAATTGGCCTGGGTCCTCAAAGAATATTCCTAATTGAAACTCTCGATGTGCCACCTGCGCCCAGGCAAAGTCTGATCATTTGGGGAAAAAGGGATTGTTGCACCCCTTGCAGCAGGCTGAGGGACCGTGGACCTCAGTCTCTGTGAATTTCATCATGGAGCTCCCACCCTCCTGTGGTTCCAATGCCTAATGGTGGTCATGGATCGGTTTACCAAGTTGTCACTCTTCATCCCCTGCTTCTCTTCTAATACTGCTGTGTAGATCGCAAATTTATTTGTCAATCATGTCTTTGCCATGTTTGGTCTCCCCAGGAGATAGTAAGTGACAGGGGACCCCAGTTCACGGCCCAGTTCTGGGAAGAGATGTTGACTCTCCTTCATATCAAGCCCTGTTGATCCACAGCCTATCATCCCCAGTCTGATGGGAATACTGAGCGGGTGAACAGGTACTGGAGCAGTACTTGCGTTGTTACATGACAGCCGCACAAGACACCTGGGCCAAGGATTTTTCACCTGCACAGTTCATGTACAACAATTCCCTCCATTCCTCCACCAACCTTTCTCCCTTTATGGCTACCTTGGGGTATAAACCCTCATTCCAGATTGGTCCCCGACTCTCCACAGCAGTTCCAACTGCTAAGGACTGCGTGAGCTCTCTCCACAAGATGCATAACCTGGTCCAAAAACACTTGACAAAGTCCATTGAGGACTATAAGAGGTTCGCTGATCAGAAGTGCTTTCCAGGCCATGAGATCACAGTTGGTTCCCTTGTCATGTTGGATACCCGCAACCTCCCCATGAAGCCCTCACCTGCAAGCTCTCGGCCAAGCTCTCAGGACCTTATAAGGCTGAGAAGGATATAGGCAATGGAGCCTACCGCCTGAGACTGCCCACGCGCTGGAAGCAGCACAATGTCTTCTACACCTCCCTGCTGACCACTTTTAAGGGAGATAGGCCAACGTCCCCAAAGCCAATCATCGTCAGGGAGTCCCAGGAATTGGAGATGGAAACCATCATAGCTTCCCGTTGGTCCCGCCAAGCCATCCATTATTTGGTCACCTGGAAATTGTTACCCCTCATATGAGAACAGCTGGGTGAACGCGTGCGATTATATAAGCTGCAAAGACCTCTAGAGGAATTCCACGCCTCTCACCTGACTGAACCCCGCCCATCTCAGAAGATCGCGGCCATCTTGGCCATAAAGCTACTGGAGCGCCACAAAAACTACGCCTTAGTCCATGCCCCAGGGTGTGGGATCCTCCCTGTTGAAAAAGGGAGGGTAGTGTAAGTCTTGGGGACCAGCTCTTGAAGCTGGATAGGGCTCAGAACCCTTTCCGGTCAAAGAGGGGGCTAAGGCTCCTGTGGATCCTCTGTCACAGTTGGGTGACCTTGCCCATTTGATAAATGAGCGCTCGGTGACTGCTTTACTCAACAAAGCTGCCCATTCCCTCCTCTTCCCTCCTCTTCAATCCTGGTAGGATTGAAAGAGGGAGCCTTCAGGGAGGTGGTGCACCTTAGGGGGCTTGGGGGGGGTCCAGAGGCCACCCACTCCCCAGGCCAGCCATGGGAAAAACTAGGAAAATTGGAATTCCCAGTGTCGGAGGACAGCCAGTAAATTCTGGACTGGGGGGGCTGGTTTGGGTCAGCCAGGTTCAGGAGCCAGATTGGAATACAGCTCGGATCAAAAACTCAGGTGCAAATGGCTCTGATCATTGGGTCCAATGTTCTGAGGCAGTTTCAGGAGGTTCAGATCATGTGAGTGGGCCGATTGTGGGATTGGCCCAAATTGCAACAAACCTGATCCATAAACCCCTGCTTTCTGAGACGAATCTGGAATGCCCAGGCTATGAAAATCAGCCGAGTCAAGTCATCAAAACCTGGATTGGCATCATCAATTTGGCTTAGTCACAAGAAGTTGGGAAAATTTGCAAAATTTTTTTAAACTTCTGCCAAATTAGAGCAGCTTTCAACCCCCCCTCCAAGTCAGCCAACCAAATTCTCTCCCCATTCCCCTAATAACCAATCCCCTGACACCTCCTTATGCCTATTGAACCATTTAAAAGGGAACTGGCCCCACTGAGGCCATTGTTGGTTCATTCTTTTTAGCCTTTTTAAAAAATAAAACCCGTGTATCCACCCCATTTGCTGTGCTTCCGCCCATTGTTAACACATATTTAAATCATCATTCTGTCATTTGATCCGACAAATGTGCCATTGCCCAGATCCTTTTCCCAATGTTCACAGACTGGATTATCCGGTCGCTTGATCCCACAATGCAGCAGTGGATCGCTGATGCAATCATCTGGCCTGCCCCCAAGGGTGGGCCCACTGTTTCATTTGTTCCGTCGCTTCTGTTAAATGGAGACCATTCCATTTATTCAGACAATGAGTCCGCCAAGTTTTCTTCCCAGGGAGAGCAATCTCAAGGCATCCCTGGCCCACCGCATGTGGGTTCAGCTCTGTTTGCAGCCCCCGCCACTGAGGGTCCAGCTCACCAGCAGGATTCTGAGGGTCCCTGTTTAGGAGCTCAGTTTCAGCCCCTCCTATGGGGTTTTCCCTACTTCCACCCACATTTCCACAATGGGGAGGTCCCTGTACTGCCTCCCGCGGGTGCGCAAGCCTCTCCCTTAGGTTCTGAAGGCCAGCAACCGCGCCCCCGGAGGTGTCGTCGTCCTCCCTGCCTCTCCCGCTTCTGGGGGTTGCCCCCATAAGACTCGCGGTTGCCCCCAACGCAACCATCTGGTTTGCCTTGGGGGCCTTTGGTACATTATTATATGTTTGCTTTCCTCATGTGACCCGTAGATCCACACTTCTCTTAGTCGCTAGCACTGCTATGCCTCTGGCATTCTGGGCCCTCCACTGGGTGCTCGCACACCCTGATTGGGAGCCTGGTCAAGTTCTCCTTAGCTGCATCCGTGAAATTTGCTGTCACAGCAGATTTGAGTGATATGATGTATGAGAAAATGCTAGCAGAAAATATGATGATGAACTGTCTCAAATCATAAAGGCGTTAAATGAGATGGAGCTAATACCTTTCAGCAGAACAATGAGTTGTACAAATGGATTGGCGACTCTATGGTGAACAACCTGCAACCCTTGGCATGGCCTAGTATTATTATGAGTGCACATAAGGCAGTCAGATATGGTGGATTATGCAAGGCTTTGGAATTTTTGCGCCCTCAGTATTATTGGGAAAGCATGAACATTGATGTGCTTGAAACAATTTCATGCTGCCACCAGTGCCAAGTGTAAAATCCATTCCGCCAGAGCACCTGGTACTGGATAGTAAAACCGCATTTTACTTGGCATATGGTTTCTATTGATGTTGTTGGCCCCCTGCCAAAGGGAGCTGTCAGGCGAACAGCAAGTTAGAATTAGACTGGCCTGCCAACCAAGGTTCCAGAGCACCCAAATGGCAAACTAGAATGCCTGAGGCACTGCTGCTGATATGACAAATATGGAACCAGAAAGGAGTTCCACCTATATCTGCCGGTGAGCCAGAATTTTGTGTAGGCACAAGATAAGTACCAGATGCACATGGCTGTTAGCCCCGAGGGGTACAAGAGTGTCAGTGGATATGGCGGCTTAATTTTCAACATATAAAACTAAATTTTTTGGGGGAGGTTGTTTTAATGGAAAATTTAAGGAAGAAAAATTGACCAACAATTTTCTCAGTGCGATGTGACTGATTAAATAGTAGTCAATTTGTGGGAAAAACAAGCTGGGACCAGGTCCCGCAAATTTGACCTAACCAGCGATTTATTCAGGAATGGACGGATAGTTCCCTGGGAACCAACATCAAAAAAAAATTTGGTGGCATGCCGAGTCACTGTCAGTTTGACCTCGAACATTAAACCAAGGCTCAGCTACATTTCTGATGGTTGTCGTGATGGCGTTTAGCCCAATGAGCAGCAGGAATCCCCCAAGGCCACCCCATATAGGGGTGGGCCCATTTGGTTGGGAACGGGTTTAGGATGCCCAATCCACCCCGTGCTCAATCACTGAACTGTTCATTCAATCCATGGCATGGCATCAGGCGCAACACCTGATTTGCCATCAGGAAGCTTCAGAACCTCGTCAATGGTGTCTGGAGCTATTACCTGCCCATCAAGGGTGATGCCTGATGGGTTTGGGAGAGGGTATTTTCCAATTGTCATGTTAACTGAATTGCAACCATCAGGCATTCTGGCCGATAAATCAGTCTTCATACCTTTTTGACCATTTAAAATCTGAGCATTGGGCTTTGCCTCTCAAATTGGTTACAATTGATTTCATTTTGGTGATCTCAGTGCAGATTTCTCTGATTCCTCATAGCAGTTCTACCGAGGCATGTGGGTACCAGGAGCAGTATCTGAAGTGGGAGGGCTGTTACTCAGCGCTCATCTACCACATGAGCGATATCACACTGAGTAACGAGGGGTACAGCCATCCTCTTTGGTGCCTTCTTGCTTTGAAATGGGAAAATGGCCTGATCAACACCCATAGGACGTTTCCTGGGACTTACAGGAGCTAATCGGTACAAATGCATTATGGTAGTGATTGACTACATGACCAGGTGGGCTGAAGCATGGGTGATATGGGATTTGGGTGCGGTCACAGTGGCCAAGTTCATAATGGAATGCATAATCTTGAGACATGGCTGTCCTCAGTTGGCTTTACTGATAGTGGAACAAACTTCACCTCTCACATTCTGTCAGAGATAAATGAGTTGATGGCCATCCATGGGGTTTTGATGACCCCACATTACTTTGAGTCCAAAGGGATGGATGAGCGAGTCAATGGGATCTTGGTGAACACACTCCAGAAATTAGTAATGGACTGATCTTCAGATTAAAGTTCACCCTTTCCACCTCTATTTTGCATAAAACATTAACTACCATTTGGCAACAGTGAAGAGTCCCTTTCAGTTATTATTTAGATTGCATCCAACTCTCTCTAAACTTCTCTATGCCTGCGTAGAGTACTCTAGAAGATTGTATATGCAACATTACTTGGCTAACCTGGAGAACACTTTAATCAAGCTTCAAACTGAAGCGTACTCTTTCAGCTTGGCCAAAATGATAAAGAACCAGGTCACCAATCAGGTATGGCATAGTGGGCAAGCTCAGTTAAAATAGGGAGAGATGGTTCTGTTCCATGACCAGCATGGGATTGGACAGAAGCATAAGTTGGTCAACATTTGGATTGATTTGTTTAAAATAGAGAAACGGGTATTAATGCTACACTATCAAGGACGCTGCAAGCTGTCAGATCATTAACTGAGTGCATGTGTAGTCCCTTAGGCCTATAAACAACAATGGATTTATCATCCAGTCAGGGGGTAATGTCAAGGTTCTGATATGACTGGATGATAAGCCCCAAATAGCTATGGCGGATTAGCTAAATTCTTCTGAAGTTAATTACTAGTGTTCAAATATTTGAGTGCCTTGGAATAAGGCTATATTGGGTCAGAAAGGATAGTTAATGAATCCATCCAAATAAGGCATTAAAGCAACATCTATCCATACCAAATATTTAGGAGATCGCCTCAAACTAAGTTGATAGCAAAATCAAGAATAATATGTCCTGCTGGGACCTCACAGTTATAAGGATGAACCAATGAGAGTATGGCGGTAAAAATAGTCTAAGCAAAAGGGTAGATATTGACTGAAGTCACTGATATATAAGCAAGATGAGAATATTGAAGGAGGAGGATTGTTAGTAGTAAGAAGAAAGCGGAGCAGAAAGGATCTGCTACCAAATCATAAAACAAATAAAGTGGTGTCATGAAGAAAATCGCTTCATTTTTTATTATATTATTTAAGTTTGTAATGAGGACCAATGATCTCCATATCTATCCGTCCATTGCTCAGTGGGATCGACCTTGTGCAACCCCTATGTCGGATATCAACCATATTGCAAAAATTATAGCAATGTGATTATATAACTTCCCACGCATCACCCCACTTGACCAGATTTTTTAGTCAAAATGTTCTTTTTCTCCAATACTTCCCAGTATGAGCGATACTTGGCTGATCTTGTTTAAAACAGATGCCACCCTTTTCTGTTAATGTTTTGAACTGCCTAAAGAAGTATCCTTTCTAGCATCGCCCAAACCAGCGCTCTTAGTCAAATGGATTTAGTAGATCTTCTCAGTTCTTCCAACAGTACCTATTCCATAAGAGGGAACAGGGTTGGCCATCTCTTCAATTAATTCATGCTAATTAGCTCATCATTCTCCTGTCATTGAGCTTGATTTTGAGTTGTTATTGGATTCAGCTCCATTTGTATTAAATCCAGCAATAGCCCTTAGGCCAATGAAGCAATTCTCCCCAATTTGGACCAGTTGTTCCTCATTGAGTCAGATCCACTCCCAGAGTTTCTCTTTAAAAATATGCAGTTTTATCAATTAATGATATTGTCAACCAAATTGACAATCAATAATGATGAGCACATTGAGCTCCCATATCAAGAACTTTGGGGAGATAAACCAAAGCCCTCAGCATTTCCTTCACCCCTCATGATCTTACTCAAAAATTCGATCAAGATACAATGGTGTATGCACTCTGTTTTGCTGAACATGTTATTCACATATGAGTAGCCAGCCACCCCTCATCACAAAACTTACATTGGTCCTTCCCTTTTCGCTTCCTGGAGGCACTCAGCTACTACCTCCAAGATGCAATTTTTTGCCTGCATGACTACTTTGCAGCTGGGACTATTTGGCGGTATCTTACTTTAGTGGCAAAAATTGGGGGTATGCTCTGACATCCACCTGCATATCTTCATTGTCTGTTGTTCTCTCATAAGCCCAGAATACTTGATTAAGCTCATCACCAAGCACTCCAAACACAACTCCAAGCGCCTGTGCCATACAGAGTTTACATGGATTTATTTGCCAATTGCATTTTCTTTCATTGCAGTTTCCCCCCAAAAATCAGGGTTTCTTGTCTTACAAATTTGGAGATTTCAATCACACTCCTAACTGTAGCATATTCTCATTATTCTCCGCAGGTCCAAAAACATCATTTCATCTTGCTCTAACTCCTGCCAGTGTCCAATACTGGATTGACTTTGGTGGCCTCTTTGCTAAAATTGTCATTCAACCTCCCTCCCCCAGAAGTGTCAAAGGAGGATATTCACCTTGCAACCTGAGGATAATGAATAAAAAATTAAAGATATTATTGCATTTATCTTTTTTCCTCAGATTATAGAATTATTTAATTTTTTTCCAATAGTTTTATTTCTATATTTATTTCTATTATTTTTTTCCTATATATTTTTCTCTTTTCTTTTAATTACATTTTTTAGGAACTTGCTATGCAATCTATTAATCACATGACCATTGGAAACATTTTTGCTAAAAATAAATTATTTGCTATTTTCATAGTAATTTCATATGGTCCCAACCATAACGCATCTAGCTTATTTCAGTGACCAAACCCATGTATATCACAATATGCTACTCGTTATCTATTGGAAAATTCCCTTAGGCTAGATTGAACCTTGACATTGGTCTTCCTCTCTTAAATTCTTTTTTGATTTTTGTATCACAAGACTGTGATTAAAAATCTACTATTATGTTTACAGCCAAATACAGTTATTTATCTGCGCTCATCCCTGGAGTTGGTTCCACCATGGAATAGAGAATCGGTGACAATGCTGCCCTTGAACCATACAACAATTTAAATAGCATTTTTCCTATTTTTGAATGAAAATTAAAAGTTGTATGCAAAGTTTACTTAAACTTATATAAGACACCTAAGATGATGTCTTACCTGAGATCAGTTTCCTTAATGTAGCGGCAAATGTCCATAGACTCATTTGCCAACTCCATTAATTTCAGGATGATATGGTGCAGACACCACCCCTTAGATCCACATCAATCCATTCAAGCGGTGAATTATAAATAAGGTGAAATTTGTACCAATGTTGCTCAATAGTACCTGAGGGACACCTGTGTCAATATATCACCTGCTCCAGGATAAATTTGGTGATAATTAGTGCATTGGCTCAGCTTAATGCTCAGGTTTTGACCCATCTCAAAAAAACGGTCATCTGCTACTATGATGTAACGTACTCCAATCATGCTCACATTCAATGGTCCCTTAACGTCAATTGAGACTGTGTGCCATGAAAATCCTAGATTTACCAATCAGTAACTCGTCACATTTTTATATGAATTGTGGAGCTGACACTCCACGCAACTGGCAATGTAATTGGCAACATCATAACTTAGAGACTCCCAATAGTAGTATTGATTAATTTGTTCAAGCGTTGTCTTCAACCCCCCATGACTGACAACCTTATGTGCAGCTTAAATTATTTCTGTTCATTCTGAGGGTTTTTGGAAAAAAAAAGCCACTTGTCATCTGTTATTTTGAATAATTGACCATTGACCAATTCCATCTTCTCCATGGCTTTTTCAACATTGTTTGAATTTTGGATGGTTCTTCCTGCAGCTCTCCTTGGACCGTTCAATTGATTATTTCCTCAGCACAATCTTGCACATCAAGAACGGCTGATAACCTCAATAACCCATTGGTGTTCTAATACTTGACTCCTGCCCAATGCTCTATCTCAAAGTCTTAGGCCTTCAACTTCAAAGCCAATCGTGCTAATCTTCCCTCTGGTTCTTTTGAGATTGTGAAGCTACCTGAGAGAGATGTGGTTAGTCACGACCTGAAATACATTCTGTGTGGATGTAGACATGTAATTGCTTGCAGGCATAACTAACTGCAAGGCATTCTTGCTCCTTGATTGTGTAGTTTCTTTCAGCCTTCAATAGAGCTTGGCTGACATATGCCACGGGTTGTTCATCTCCATTTTCGTCAACCTGACTTAGGATGAATCATATTGCCATCAGAGATGCTTCTGATTAAATAATGAATGGTTTTTCGAAACTTAAATATTTCAAAAATTGGACCTAATGACAACTATCTCCTTAAGTTCATCAAATGCATCTTGAGCTTCATCATTCCATATGAATCCCTTCTTTGAATCTTATTTAAAAATGAAAATTGTATCAGCTTTTTTTGTGAAATCCTTAATGATTTGGCGATAATAGCCGACCATTTCTAAGGAAAAATTGAATTTTGCATATGCTCCTAGGGGCTGACATCCGTTTGTTTGCTTCTTTCTTCTAGATTTGAGGCTTAAGTCCCTCAGCATTAATCATGAACCCCAAGTATTTCAATTCTTCCTTAGAGATGGCATTTTATCATCTCAATATTGAGATTTGAAGAAGCCAGTCACTTGAACATTTCCTCAAGGTGGTGTAGATGATCCATGATTGTTTGGCTAAACATACTAATATTGTCCATATAGACAAGGACAAAAGACAACTTCAGATTTGAAAATTATGTCTAGTGCCCAATAGAGCGTTGCAGGGGCTTTACACAAGCCTTGATACATCCTCATCAGCTGGTACAACTCCTGTGCATTGATAATGGCACACTTCTCTTGGTCCTCTGGAGGCATATTTATCTGCCAATAACCAGAGATCAAATACATGGTTGTGAAAAACTTGGCTCCTCCTAATCAATCCAGCGCATTTCAACTCTAAGCAGGGGATAGAAATCGTTTTTCGTGATTTTGTTCAACTGATGGTATTCAATCATGACTCAATTTGATCTGTCTTTTTTCTAACAATCAATATAGGACTCACCCATGGGATGGATGATAATATGAGCATTCCGTGCTCTATGAGCTTCTCAATTTCTTTGGCAACAACTGCCTCTGCTGCCCTAGATCTCAAGATAGGTCTCAGTCGAATTGATCCAGCATCTCCTATATTGAATTAAGCAAAACATCCTTTGCGCATCCAAGATCATGGTTTTCTTACACAAAAATAACTCAGTATTTCTCAAACAAGGCCATAACTTCGTCCTTCTGACCCTCCATTGATCCAGCTAATTAATCTTTTCTGATTAAAGTGTGAATATTCTAATCAGTTTCCTTAAGAAGTCCCAACTCATTTAATCTCCAAATTCATGGAAGGAATGAATCTCCATAGCTGGATTCAACTGGGCAAATGCAACTACCTGGTTCCGTTTGGCTTTCATTGGTGTATTTCCCATATTAGCTAAAGGATTTAAATCTCCTCTTGACCAGGGATTAAAATACCTGGGACTACCCAAGGCTCAATCCTCATTTGCGGCCAAGGAGCTTTGACTTCTTCATATAACTGTTCCAGGATCTCCAAAGTCAGTCCAATTCCCCGATTTGTTGCATTCCTGGCTGAATTATAAAATCTCCTTAGTCAGAATGGGATTATACACTTTTTGTTCACATATTTGGGTAACTTCTGGACTTTAAAACCCAACCAATTTGTAACTAACAGGTAGTCTCCCATCCTTATATACTAAATTAATGAAATTATTCCTTTTTCTTAGGGACGCCTTTCCTTATCATTTGATAAATTAGTGGCAACGTCTGCCCCAGAATCGTCAAAGTACTTTTCACAAAGTCACATTTTACTCCTACTTCCACATGAAGTCAGTGCCAATGAGAATGTCATAATTCTGGCTGGCCAGGACAAACGGTGTTGCCAATAAACCAAGGATCCAAACTGTATTAATAAAGCACTAAAGCTTTTCTCTCTCGTTGCAATCACTTTTGCAACTTATTCAATTCAAGTCTGAATCTCGTTTGATAATCTCACAGAGGAGATTAGTCTGCGCCCATGTCAGGGAGCAGTTGGGCAAGTAAGGTAAGAGGCACAGGTGGTAGGCCTGCGACCTCCAACGTTCAAAAACGCCCTGGAGAAACCGGCAAAATAGAAAAAAATAAAAAACTGGCAGTCACTATTTCCCTGGAAATTCTCGCTTGGCAGACGCGATGTAACTAGTACATCAACACGCCACAATCTCAACCACTCTCGTGGGAGGGATATGGAGTCTGGGTGTTTCTGGATATCCAACAAACAGCTTTATGGGAAAATTTTGTGGGGATGTGCACACTTTTTCCTGACCGCGGATTACATCACACATCACTCCTATTCATGCATTTGGCTGGACCTCGGTTTTGAAAACAAGGAGGCAGCAGACAAAGCTGCTGTGGTGCAAGTAGTGATTGACCTCCCTGAAGGGCATTGGGTCGTCAAAATTAAACGCACCAGATGGACAAAATCCGACCAAATTTCCTCACGTTCAACTTTTATGCCCACTACAGTCAAGCGTGCCATTCTGAAGAAACACCTGAAAGATGGTCTCACCATATACAGCGAAATACAATACTTTGAGATGCAACACTTTACGCTGATGCCACACCTGTGCACTGGCAAAGCCATTGCAGTTCTGACTCCAACCGAGGAGATTGCAAAGGACCTAACCCAGATCCTGCACTCTACTTATATTAATGAAGGGCATACCACCCACCCTTTCCAGGTAGCCGTAGACAGCGCACCCCCCATCTGCACCCACTGTGACGCGTTTAGCCACAAGGCACATACATGCCCCACCAAGGAGGGCATCACATTCCAAGAGCACCCCTCGGCGTCCATGGCAAGCAGAGAGGCGCACTACAAACCAACCACTAGCACCAAAGAGGCTTTCCTGTGGGGAGCACAAGGCTGCTTCTTACTAGTAAAGCCTATCTCTCCTCAAGAGCAAAAGAAGGCCAAACAGGCCTGCAGGCCTGCGGCCAAGGAAGCAGCCAAAGTTGCCTCCGCTATCCCACATTCCCAACGCCAGGAGGACATTGAAACCTTCGCAGAAAAAGCAACTCAGGATTCCCTCAACCAATCAGATTGGGAAGCCATGCTGATTGGGCCACCCAATCTGAGGATCCGATGGGCAACGCGATCTCACCCAACCTTTGCAACCAAGCCCCAATTGAAACTGAATTGGTCTCCAACCTACCTGAATATTTTTTTGACCCAAACGTTGGTGAACCAAACTCATCTGCACCACAAAAAATTTGTTCAATGTTGGGAAAACAGAAAGCGAAGGCCAAAGCCAACACAACTCTTTCCACAAAAATTAACAAAAACCCCAATAGCGTTGCTGCTAACACCCACACTGCTGTGAAAGCCCGTGGGGACCTGGAAGAGGCAGGTGGGCCCAGGTGGCCACCCCCTCGCACCTAAGGTGTGATGGGGGAAGCCTTCACTCTAGGGACGTTGAATATCACCAGACTCAAGGCCTCGCTGTCCCAGACTAGTAAACTGAGTATTTTACAAAAAAATTTACCCGTGGACATCCTGGCCATCCAGGAGTCTCACTATCCGTGAGGTTCTGAGGACGCTTGGAAAACCATGCTCCTCCCTTCCCTATCCTTCTGGTTGGAGCACTTTGGGGTGCTAGTTTGGAAAAACAATTTTTTTAAATTTTTATCATCGGAATCCTTCCCAATGGCTGGTCCTCATTGTTACATTCTTGTGGGCTGATGTGGCGCATGCTATCATCAACATTTATGCCCTGACCTGTGCACAAGAGCGTCAGGAATTTTTCTCATCAGTCAAATCCCTTCCGTTACCCCCTGACCCTTTCATAGTAGGTGACATGAACTGTTGGCTAAAATCACCCACGGACGGCTGGCCTTATTCATCCCACGCCCCCCAGGGTCATGTAGAACCTAGCATCCTAAAAGCCACCCTTGGGTTGTTAGATGCGCTGCCATGGCAAGCTCTGCTGCTCGAAAACATGATGTGCCCCCACGTCCACAATGGCCAATTAAGGTCCATGACCCGCATCAACCTTATCCTCACGCTGGCAAAATTTTGATCTCACATTTCCCACTTCCAAACAACTAAAATTGAATTCTCTGACCACCGGCTGGTCTTGATAGCCTACCACTTACCTGTCACAGTTTCTAAGGCCCCGCATTGGTGCGAACTCTGCCCACTTGAACTTGCGTCACCAGGATTTTCCACTTGGGTGGAATCAGGAACTTCAGCAAAAGAGTTTATTACACCACTTTGCATGGACCCAATTTCCACATGGTCAGCCTTCAAAGAGGATACCATCCACCACATCTGCCACCTCTCCTCTCAATGCTCACGAGCTACATCAGCCATCATCTCGCGCTCTGGCAGAGTTGGCACACCTGGAGTCCAACATCCCAGCCACAGGATACAGCCCTGCTTGGGGCTGGAAGTAGGCAGAAGCAGCCACCCACCTCAACGCGCTCAAAAGGCAACACAAACATCAGGTTTGTGTTCAGTACAGGGCCAAACACATTACAGAGGGTGGCACATGCACCGCATATTTTTTTTAAATAAAATTCTTCGCACCACGCCAGAACGTGGCCCGCACACAGGTGCAAAGATTGGATGATTACATTGTGGATACGCCAGCCAAAGTGGCAATTAAAATACAAAAAGTATTACTCTGAGTTGTACCAATCTGTTCCAATTCAGCCAGCTGAAGTGGCAAAATTTCTCAACAGCACTCACATCTGCACCATTTCCCAATACCCAGAATTAATGAATTTGATTACTTCGAATGAACTCTGGTCAGCCATCCGCGGTGCACCAAATCAGAAATGCCCAGGCCCTGATGGCATTCCATATGAGTTCTATAAAAAGTACTTCAAATATATATCCTCACTGCTGCTTGACTCACTTAACCAGAGCCTTCTGGAAACGCGCCTCATACCAGGAGGGCAAGAGGCCTTCATCATCACACTCTTCAAGAAAGGGGATAAGCTAGACCTAGCCAACTGGCGCCCTTTTCTTTAACTAACACGAGTACAAAAATTTAACTAAAATTATGGCTAACCGTTTAGGGATTGTAGCATCTGCCACCATCTCCCCCAGAACAATTCAGTTTCATACCCAGAAGGTTGATTTGGGGCAACATGCACTCTGTGGCTAACGCATGCCAGTCCAAAGCCTCTGGGGCACTTGTATTTTTGGACCAACAGAAGGCCTATGATAGAGTAAACTGGGTATACCTCAGGGCCTGCCTCCATCAATTCCGCTTGCCCCCTCGCTTCATCAACTGGGTAATGCTGCTCACGTAATTTGCAACAATAACAGTGCGTGTCCCTGGCTTCCTAACGGGAGTAGTCCGCCCTCAAAGAGGCCTATGACAAAGGGACCCCCTTAGCCCACTCTTATACAACTTCAGCCTTGACCCACTACATTAAAACGTGAATGCCCAACTCACTGGGGTCCATGTGCCAGGCCAAGCACCAGTAAAGATGATGGCGTTTGCAGACGACTGTGTGGTTAGGGTGTCTAATAATAAAGATGCACGCGCACTTGAAGCTCTCATCCAGGAGTACTCCTGGGTAAGTAATGCTGCACTGAACGCTTCCAAAAACTGAAATCATCCTCCTTGGTCGATCTCAAAACTGCTGGGCCCCAGCAACCAGTGCCCAGCCCAGCCCATCTGCTCGCACACGTTCTTGCCCTCCCAGATCACCCCACACCGCCCCACTTGTGCTCCCCTTCGTGCCACGCCCTACCATAAGGCCAGTCCGCCATCTAGGCAAGTGGTGGAGGCAGGCGGGTATGCCTTAGCAGTATAGAAAATTCATATTCTAGGAACGTGACGAAGCGCATCGCCTCCCTCAGAGCCCACCCTAATTCCCTTACTGGCAAAGTTGTTTTAGCCAACTCTATGCTCCTCTCCAAAGTCTGGTTTGGAGCCCACGCCATCCCCTTCTCCCCAGGTTTTTTCAAATCTAAGTATGCCCTCCTACAAGGATGGCTATGGTCAGGCCGCCCACCGCCAGTGCAGCTTGAGGTCATGTTTGGCCCTCGTTGTCATGGTGGCATGGGCCTGCTCGACTTTAAAGCCTATGCTGCCAAGATCCTGGGCACCTGAATTGCGGCCATCACCGCCCCTACGCTCCCCTCCCAACACTGGTCCCACGTGGCCCACTCCAACTTCTCCCACGCCCTGGGCCTTAACAATCCATTGTGCCCCCAATCCTTGATGAAATACCTGGCTTCCCAACCAACGGCCACAGGTCCTCACAGTACTAAAACCCACTACAAACGAATCCTCGTCTCCATGCAGAGCGCTGAGTGGAGAATTCGTATTAGTGGACACACAGCCCAGAGAGGCCGCCCCTCTCCTCAGTTCACACAAGAGGTACAGGGGCTACCCATTTAAGATGTCTTGATCCCCACACGGCCCATGTCCTATCCAGGGTGGACTACCTGGACATGATGGACATCCCTTATTCCATTGAGACCCAGAAGACTATTTGGAAATACGCACACCACCCTCTGTTGCAGCCTCAAATCTGTTCCCATGTGTGGCGCTGCCTGAGGCAGGTGTACCATATGGCTGAGCGCTCTAACGCTTTACACTCATCCTGCGTTGTGTGTAGCCAGTATGGAACGCTGTTCCACCGCCTGGAGAAGTGCCCTACCTCTCAAGTTATATGGGCGAAGTTCAACGTCTTCTTGGCCAGGATCAAACGTATCCCTTCAGTCTGTCAAGAGATATGTTTGCTACATCCATGATATCCCCCTTCCAACCTCCCTCCATGCTCTGGTGGTCACAATCGCTATGTGGACTATCCACATGATTGTCTTGAATGCCATCGCAGGCTCCACCCCCACCCTCCCAGAAGCTGTCCACAGATTCCAGTGGAAACAGTCAGGTTAAACCAATCATTAAATTTCAACTCGAGATTTGGATTTCTGAATCTTGAGTCAAAACACTTTTTGAGGTTTTTTGAGGTTTATGCGGGGTCCAGCACTGGGCTGTGCCCCTCCCGCACTATTCTTAGGCTCTTAGGGGCCTAAAGAACAGTGCAGGAGGGGCTCCCCGGAAGGGCGACCTTAAAAGGTCGAGCCATGCGATTCTGAACTCAGATCAGAATTTTTCCTTGTTTCCCGCTCTCACGTGGGATTCTCTGGTGGCCTTGGGGCCACCCTTGCCTTGTCTTACCTGGTATCCC
The DNA here is from genome assembly GCA_022478985.1 of Massospora cicadina. Lineage (NCBI taxonomy): Eukaryota > Fungi > Entomophthoromycota > Entomophthoromycetes > Entomophthorales > Entomophthoraceae > Massospora > Massospora cicadina. The sequence continues at coordinate 200,294 of JAKSZP010015795.1, forward strand.
ATGAAGAGATAGATATTTGTATCCTAAACAAAATAATGGGATTTGGCATCGAGAACCTAGATTCCGCCAAATACCCTGGTTTTTTATGTCTCATTTGTGGTGCTCTAAGTCATCAGGATTGAATTTGCCCGCAAGTTTATTTTTGGTAATAAATAAAACAAGGCTAATTTCAGGGTCAAATCCTCACTTGCCTGGGTCATCTTTTCTCACTTTTCTCATTTTCCAAAAATCCAATGTTGAATTGGCAAATATGATGAATCAAAGCACTTACCCCGAGGGAACCTCATATTAGACAAACATATGGCACCCATCGCCAAGGCAAGATGGCGATCGAAAACTGGGATGTTTTCAATTGTTACACCAGTCCCATTTGGTGGACCACTTTCAGGCGTGGATATTTGGGTACCTCCCACCGCGTCACCGTCAGCTGGTCTCCTCCTGGTTCCCAGTTTGGTTCATCAAATTGGACCCTTTCCTCCACACATGTTCAATTGAGGTTAAGGCCCCTTTACACGTTCCCTCCCCCTCCCCATAGTGGCGTTCCCACTGGCAGCAAGAGATATCATCGCTTCTCTGGGGTGCCTTCCCTGTTACTAAGTTTCATTTCTTTTAGGTTGAAATTTGGAAGTGTCCATCCCCTGGTCAGCCTTCCTCGCAATAAATAAATAAGTAATAGAGCATTAAAGGCCCTGCAAGAAGTTGTAGTTGGGGGTGGATGTCCTGTACTGCTTTCTGAGCTCTAGATATAGTTGGACTTTAATCTCTTCACTAATTTGGTCAAGACAAAATTAATTGGTTTCTCCACTATTGATTATCCCCTTGATGGGGACTCAGTACAATAAAATATATGCATATGTACACTCAGAAAAATAAAATAAGCAGTTGTTTACTGCATGTATAATGATTTCATTAGCTGAATCTAGAGTATGAATTAATTGAGTTGATATATCAGGGAAAATTACTCTAATGATACTGATTTGATAAAAATGTTGACTTCATCTAATTTATCATTCAATAGGTCAGTTTCATCTTTGGCGTTATGGACCTTCTCCACTATTTTGTCAGGTGTACAGGCAAGCTACTTCCTATACAATTTCAGGGGCAATCACCTTTAATTTTGATCTTGTTATCGCTTTTACATCCTGGTAAACTACTTGATGAAGGGGATCTAACTCAGGCTCATCTGAAAATAGGTCTGACTTGTCCAATTTATATGGTTTATATGGGGGAACTTGTTCACTTGCAGTTCTAAAATGTCCCTCATCTAGACCTCATGGTCTTTTCCCTGTTCTTCAGAAGTTTCTTGTTTCTCTTAGGGATTTGCAAAGTTGACTTAATCCTCAAGTTTCCACATTCCACAATTATTGGGGAAATGTCCAGGCTGTCCACACTTTATTAAAAGTCAACTGGGGCCTATTGTGGGATCTAGATCCCTTGAACTGCTTGTCTTGATTCCCATGATTGTTGTAATCTCTGGATTTGTTGGGGGATCGTCCTAAATCCTTATTATTGTTTAACTGAATGTTTGGTTTATAATTCTAATTTGGTGCATCAAACGTAGCTGACATGACCTTCAAATGTTCTACCATTTAAGAAATGGTGTATTTGCTAATGATATTTGACGCCATCATTAGGTGCAAGTCTTGGTGAGGATGCAACGCATTTTGCATTGCAATTCTTCCATCAAAATCTGTCATCATCTTAGCTCCATTGAGGATCTGCGCTTCCTCATAAAAACAATCTCAAACACACCCGTCATCTTGTCCTTCTTAAGCTGAATTCTCATGAGTCCTTGCTTCTAAGCTGGATCTTATCTGGGCTCCCAAATTCTAAAATTGCCTCCTTTGCCTCCTTATAGGTCCAGTTTTCCCCATGAAGGTAAGGTAAAATAGATTTTGGCATGAGGTATCAAGGAGATTTTTTGATGGTGACATCTTTCTGAAAGTCACTGTAACTGTACATCATCATCTCAAATAAATGGAAGAAAGCATGCGCATTATCCTGAAAGAAAATTGGTAATATATGAGTGCTCTTGAAGTCTTTTACGATGATTGGTGCAGTGTTTCTAATTGGAATTTGAACAAATGCTAAGTCAAAACAGGCGTTGCTTTTGGAAGTGCCGCAATGGTTGAGGGCATTTCCCAAACAGATTGGATCATACTGTTGGTGCAACTTTCTATTTTGATAGATGTAATTCCTCCTCAAAGAAATTTGCCTCATGGTATTCATCCTGGGAGCAGGTACACTTAGAATCTTTGAGGTCATTCAATCGTCTAAGGACTTTTTCCTCTTAAGCCAACCAGTTTCAATCATTTTCCAAAATTGATGACTTATATATATTTACCCTTGCAGAGTTGCTTTCAAGGTTTTAACTTCTTTCTGAAGTGAAGCCTCTCGTTTCTGCACATCAAATAAATGATCATAAAGCTCGTAATTCTCCCTTTCATACTTGAATATTTTTTCATTTAATTTAATGACTTTGAGCTTCAACAAGTCTAATTCAAATTGGGTCAATGATTTTACAGCATTCTTATTATTATATCTAATTCTGTGCAAATTTTATCAAGTTTGGCTTTCATCTCCTTGCTAAATTTCTTAATTTCTCTCCAGATCTTTAAAGGTATTCATAATTTTCCATCTCTCTTTGATCAATCATGCATGACATTGTGGGTTGCAGTGCTGGCTGCCGGCTCAGTTGCATCATAAGCTCAAATCAAATTTGGCAATATTGGATTCAGCCAATCAGCAGTGTTTGTCCACATTGTGTTTTTACCAATAATTGAACCCAAGCTGGTTGATAATCTCTTTAAATATCCCTTAAAGTTTTGTATTCAGCTTGGCCACAGGATTCTTGATTTGTGTATCTAACTTCTGAACACAATGTGATGTAAAGTCCAAGCTGGCAAGGATCTGTTGGAAGCTGGCATCAAGTTGTCATGTCAACGCCTGCTGTTATACACTGGTGGGATTCTCTCTTTATTGGGGGAAGCCTCAACTAGGGGTTGCAAACCACCTAGGGCAGATGCTGAATTGGACTCCCCATTAACTTGGGTTAAGTCCAATCTGAAGTATTAGGGATCAACCCCAATAATATTAATTAATTAATTAATTAATTTGATATCAGTAACTAATGCTGAGGATGTCAAAAATCAATTAGGGCGCAGGGTTTCTATCTTCTTGGCACAAAAATATAATTTCTGCCACGACAGGATTTGAACCTGCATCGTGATGGGCAATAGTGGAACACCCATCCCACTATGACATTTTTTAAAACTCCATCCCACTAAGCCAGACCCCTTGTATTACTTAATAAGTATTTATATAACTCATGCTGCTGTTCTTTCTTTCCTGTTACTATCACTTTTAGTAACATGATTCTACGCTATTTCTCTGAGATTGACAATCAACCAGGAAATATGAGCAAATTTGTCCGCAACAACACCAGTTGGGCGAAAGTGGCCAGCATGAAAGGCCTGAAGCCCTCCCACCCCCCAGGGAAAAATGCCCCGGTGGTATGTTGACACACCCTTCCACCAAAAAGGGTGAGCACAGCGCTGCACCTGGAGTTTTTCAATTCCTGCAAAAAATGGGCGCATACACCAAAATAGAACACTCCCAACCCCTGTCCTCCCTCAAGCACGGCCTTAGACTTATGGTTGGCGATACTTCCCTCAAATCCTGGGAAAAAATTGGAGAGCCTTCTCTGCAACTTTCCCAAACACCGTCTCAGTAAATTATAAAAATCTACATAGAGGATGGGTGGACGTTGGGTTCATGTCCACAGAGGAAGCGGTGGAAGCAGCAAAAATCATATTCTCCATAAAAATTAACAATGAAGACTGCACCATCCGCATGGTGCACACACAATGGAATGAGGCAAATGACCTATTCATCATATTTGACTGACTTCTGAGCACCGAGCACCGTGATATCCTCACGGACAAACTCTGCTGGGGCCTCAAAAGTTACAGCATAATCAAACAGTATGAATTTGAGACACCCATCCTGCCCCACCTGTGTACAGGGAAGGCAATAGATATTATAGAACCTGATCAGGACGTGGTAGAGGATGGCACCCTCATTCTATGCATGGCTACCATCAACCTCCCCGATGACAGCATATCTCGCCCCTTCCACATCACACTGGAACACACCCCACCTATCTGCGAATTCTGCTAAGCTATAGGCCACAAAGACCACACGTGCCCTGTCAAGTGTGGGATCAAAGAACCAAAATTTTGTGAGGACAATATGGACGAAACAAGCCCAACTTTTGGAAAAATTAAGGTCTCCACTTTCGCCTTCAACTGGGGTGAAAGAGCTGACGTCACTTTGGTTGAGCCTGTTTTGCGCAAGGACCATCGTCATGCACAGACTGCCCGCAAGTAGGCCGCGAGTTCCGCCAAGACCTAAGCTTGCACCACGATTTCCCTAGAACAGATTCAGGCGGATGCCATGGCAGCGCAATGGAATAATTAATCAGATCCTTTGCATATAACCCAATGCAACCAAAATGATGGATTTTTTGGACACAAACAGTCAAACACCTCCAACCAAGCTGGAGAAAATCCACCATGCACCACTGTGGATCCTCCCAGCCAATCACGTGTGATCAGCGATGATATGGTTCATGAGCACAATATGGAAGACCATTTCAGGCAATCACAATGTGACAACACTCATGCACAAAACCCAATCACCCAACACCTAGTTTCTACCCATCAAACCAACAGGCAAATGGCGGAAAATTTCTCGCTGATGGGGAACAAGCCAACCCACACCAGACCCAAACTCCATGGAGTAATCTGAGCCAGAAAGAAACCGAACAAAACCAGTACTAAAACTGCTGACCAACACACTGGAACCAATCTGGCTAATCGTCCCCATACTCGCAGTATGACCACAATAAGGAACTGGGTGACCTCAGTGGGTCGCCCCAGCGTTCCTGATGTGCAGACTACCACAATCACCATAGGGACGCTCAACATCGCGGGAGCCAAGGCCCCCACATCCCAGGCCAAAAAAATGGCTTTCCTGCACAATATCCCTGTGGACATCTTGGCTGTCCAAGAACCCCACTGTCCAACGGGGGAGGAGGAGTCATGGTCAACCATGCTCCTTCTGGCCAAATCCTTTTGGACGTACCACTGTGGGGTGGTAATTTAAACTAACCGTAATACTCCAGTAAATATCTGAAGCACATCCTCCCACCTGGAGGGACGGCTGCTTCTAGCAGATCTTGAGTGGAATGGAGAAACTTTCACTGTGGCATGTGTGTATGCCCCAAATGATCTGAACAACCACCAAAAATTTTTCTCCAATATCCTCTCAATCCCTTTCCCTGAGGCAACATTTTTTGTGGGAGATTTCAACTGCTGGCTTAACACCATTATCAACCGCTGGTCCAAGTCTAAAGCTATACCCCGCAGCCACACTTGGAACTACGATTACTAAAGGCAACGCTGGACCTATGCGACACCATTCCCAAACAAGCCCCCACCCTGGCCAACATGACGAGGCCCCACCACAACAATAACCAGCTGGTCTTAATGACCCGGATTGACCTGATACTCGCCCCTATAGACTTCCATCACTGGGTATCAGTTTTTACAACAACAATTATCCCTTTCTCTGACCACCGGATGGTCTCAATAGCGTTATCATCCTCAGAAAAATACCAAAAGCCACCAACCTGGCACAGAGTTCACCTTAGCACCATCCATCTTCTGGAGCTTAAACTTTGGATTGAGACAGTGCTAACAACACAGCAAGAAAGATGACCACCCAATGAAAACCCTATTGCCGAGTGGGAAATATTTGAGGCTCAAACAACCAATAAAGCCTACCACCTGAACTCCAGAAAAACAGCCACAATGTCTGCGACAATCAACAAGGTTATCAGACAGCTTCACCACTTAGAAAACAACACACCTTGTGAGGGATACACCCCCCAATGGGGCTGCCTGTGGTTCCAGCTATCTACATAGGTAAACTCCCTCTTTAGAAAACACCAGCACTACATCAAAGTATGCTAAAAATCAAAATACATCCTATCCGGTGAAACTCATACAGCCCAATTCTTCTGCCATTTTAAACTAATTTCAACTTTGGCGACTTGCACACAGGTCCGCCGAGCAGATGACACACTGGCGTCCACACCATCCAAAATATCGGCTGAATTACACCAATTTTACACTGACCTGTACACAGCGGATTTTGCATCACCTAGAGAAATTGGAAAATTTTTATCATCCGCTAATATTGACACTATAGCTGATCAACCAGAACTTGTCGCACCCATCACTAAAGATGAACTATGAGAGGTAATAAGATCAACTCCATGCAACAAGTGCCCTGGGCCTGATGGCCTACCATATGAATTTTTCAAAAAATATTTTGACTATATCGCACCAATACTACTGGCAACTATGAACAAGTGCCTGGAGGACACAACCCTTCTACCTGGCGGCCAAGACGCATATGTGGTCACACTCTTCAAAAAAGGAGACCAGGCAGACCTAAACAACTGGCGTCCAATCGCTCTCACCAATACTGACACCAAAATACTAACTAAAATCTTAGCTAAGCGTCTGGGTTGCATTGCTCAGACAGCCCTCTCCCCCCATCATCAGTTTGGCTTCATCCCAAATCGCTCAATTTGGGATAACATCCACACAATTGCCAACATCTGCCAAGCTAACCCCACAGGCGCCCTTGCTTTCCTGGACCAAAAGAAAGCATATGACCGAGTGCACTGGGGTTACCTAGAACAGTGTCTAAAGGCTTTCAACCTACCACCCCGTTTTATAAACTGGGCGCTCCTCCTAACGCGCTCAGCCAGGTTTGCAATCAGAGGCCCAGGTTTCCTAACTGACACCATCACCCCCCAAAGGGGCCTCAAACAAGGTGACCCGCTTAGCCCCCTACTATATAATTTTACCCTTGACCCTCTCCTCCGCATTGTAAACTCAAAGCTCACTGGAATCAGGTTGGAGGGACAACTACCAACCAAAATGCTCGCCTTTGCTGACGACTGCGTTGTTGGAGTCTCAGGCAATAGGGATGCCAGGGCGATTGAGCGCATTATTCACCAGTATGAGTCAGTGAGTAACGCCATGCTGAACAAACAGAAAACAGAGGTAATTGTTATGGGCAAATTCAGTTTGAACTGGGCCTCACCCTCCCACCACCACACAAACCAACCAACACACAACCACACAACAACGATCCAAGCCAGTAAAACCACTGTGTTTACCCTTTGCACACCACCCCGCCACCAACCCAGTCCGTCATCTGGGCATATAGCTCGAAGCTGGTGGATATGCACTTGACACCATCAAAACCAACATTTTGGACAACATCACAAAAAGAATGACATGTATGCTGAGGAGTAAAGCTAGTTTAACTGAAAGAGTTGTGTTAGCCAACTCCCTGATCTTGTAAAAGTTATGGTTTGCTGCCCACGCAATTCCCTTCTCCGTCAACTTTACCAACGCAGTCTACAAGCTCCTGCAGAACTGGCTATGGTCTGGATACCGCGCACCTGTCAGGCTGGAGACCATGTACAGCCCACGGAAGAAAGGCGAGATGGGGCTGCTCAACTTCATGGAAAGAGCAACGCAAATCCTTGGGTAGCTCTCAAAACATCACCCAAACCACCATCCCCCACTGTGCTAAGGCAGCCCAAACCAACTTCGCAAGGGCACTACATCTGAGGTCCCCCTCTAACCCTGCAACTCTGATGAAGTACCTTGTAACACATCCAGCCGCCACTAGACCACACAATACCAACCAATATTTCAAACGCATCCTGTATAGCCTAAGACAAGGGGATTCGAGCTTCTTCTATGCACAGAAATCTGAAGACATTCATCCTCAAACTGGGTATGTGCAACTTCACAGTGGACAAACGGTGACTAACGCGCCTGCCCCACTACCATCCTTTCCTCTATCCAAGATTGACTACATAGACTGCCAAGACGTCCCATATGACTTGCGCACCCAAAAGCAGGTGTGGGACCTCGTCACCTGCCCCCTCTTATCCCCACAAGTGTGCTCCACAGTGTGGCGCTACATGCGCCATACGTTTAGAACATCTGACCGCACCTTCTCAATGTTTAAGACATGCGCCATCTGCGGCGGACCCAACACACTAACACACCGCCTGGAAGAGTGCCCGCCATCCGCGCATATCTGGGCAAACGTGATGCACTTGCTTCAACAATCACCAACAGCTGAATTGTGACTATCCCGCGATATCCTGGCACTCAACATGGCCTCGCCTATCCCCCAGACGCTAAGGGCTCTAATTGTGAGTATTGCAATATGGTCCATTCACACAATTACCCTCGACGCTTTCAATGGGATCTTCCACAATTTCAACCAAGCCATCGTCAGGTTCCACAGCCATTTGGCTGACCACTTCCAAGCCTGGCTGTTCGGATCACTCCAACACAAATTGAAGAAACAGATGGGCAACTAGATTCCAACTGGTTCCTTCGCTATTACATTGAAAACCTCACAGTCTACATAGGCGGTACACCCTACTAGCCCCTGAACTGCCATGCCACTTATGGTCTAGTCATCCACCACTCATGGCTCCTAGCCACACCCAAGTGTGCCAAGTCGTATCTTTTGAGTTCCATTGTTTTGCGCTCTCTTCCTCTTCTGTTTTCCATCTTTTCCTCTTCCTTACATATCGGATGTGTCTGTCCCCTGGTTGGCCATCCTTATATAAATAGAAATATATAACTCATACTGTCAGCAAATGATGCTGAGCATTCACCTATCCTGATCTATCCTATCTTTAATTAATTACCCTTGATAATTAATTAGCCTTGATCTAAGATACTTCCCTAGTACCATAAATAGTACTAGTTTATATTTTAAATAAAGAACTGTTTTAACTTCTATCCTATATTTAATTTAATGAATTCATCATATATGTTAGCCTACAAAGCAAACTCAGAAGGCCTGCCTTCTGAAAATGGGTCAAAACCTAACATACACTATTTTTTAGTGTATGTGACTATAGTGGCTATCATCGCCTGCTACCAGACTTGGATGGCTCTCATATTTTTGGTATTCTGCTGAATATACTTGATGACATAATCACCAATGTTACCAATATTTTGCAGATGTCTTTCTAATTTGAAGTGCTCATATGGAGAAAGTTATCAAAATGTCATCTTTGCTCTTCCTGATTCATCATGTGGTGAAATAAACCACAGCTCTGATCCAAGGTATTGGTGGGCAAAATTTGAAATCCTCTCATCAGGGTATCACTGATCCCAGGTATTTTGTCTCAGATTCAGACTGAAGGAGTTTTGTATATTGTCACAGCATTTTAGTTTACTCCAATTGTCAATAGGTGAATATATTGTAATCCACCAGCATATCCACCTCTAATTAGATATTTTCTTGATGTTCTGCTGATGATCCTGCCCCCTTGTTTCTTCTGTGCTCCATATTGGTTTAATTAATCAGTGTTAATATTAGGATAAACTCAACTCAACCCCTATAGTGAGCAGCAATTGTAAAAACTGTGGGGTTTTATGGTGCACAGGTTTGCTTACCTATTGAATCTCTGATAAATAAATATGGACTTGCTAGTTGTATGAAGACAACTAGTCTAGGTTGAGCTTTGATTATGGGGCAGATTTGGCCCTACTATGGTGGATAAGGATAAGACAAGTGACTTCAGCCTCACTATAAGAAATCATGAGCGTCTAATAGATCAAGAGGGATTTGAACTTAACCTAGGTCGCAACTTGGTCATAGAAGATACACTGATCTAGTGAGTATTGAGACCAATGCAAATGATGAAATCTCAATTGGGTAAAAGGATTCTCAAACTCTGGAAGGATCACAAATTCTAGTAAAAAAGGCACCGAGAGTCAACTGATGAAGATCTTACCATTTGAAGATCCCCAGAATTGGCTGCTCTGGAAATAAGAGCCAGATTTAAAGAAAGCTATGTCACCTGCCACATTGTAAAAGAGGTCTCCTTACTTTACTTGTTCCTGATTATCATGTCAAGCTCCCCTAGGAGAACCCAAGTATCTCAGCAGCCTATAAATTATCTCCAAATTTTTATTAATAAAGGGACCTTCAGATTTCCTAGTATTTTTCCCTAGTGATTATTCCGCCTATTATTATATAAAAGACCTTGCTTTTTCAAAGCAAACAGAGTAGCCTCAATGATAAATTTCCATTATGAGCTTTTCCTTTGGAACTCAATCCCTAAGAGATTCTGCTGGAACCATGTTCAACTGGTAATTGGACAGCCTTCAAAGACCCAGACCTTTAGAGAGGATGATGAAGTCCTACAAACTGGTGCTTTCTGCCAGGTCCTTTCAAGGCTCCTGCTAAAGACTTACCTTCCACATGAATAATTCCAGCGAAGATAGCCCTCTTAATATGGAGGAGGATAAGAGTTTGACCTGATGGGTCTCCATCAATAATTAAGGTGTGAAGCTACCTCAACTGTGAGAACTTGAGTTCTGTGAGACCATATTTTTAGCTATATCAGTTCTTAATGAATCCAAATATCAAATTCAGGCTCCTGATTTTACCCAAATCATTTGAGAGCTTCAAGGCGAAGTTGTAACCATGGGTGGAGAACTAGTCATAGCAGCTCTACCTGTACTATTAAAATGCGCCAAATTTTTTACTCCGCAGAGCTTTATAGAAGTGATATAGGAGTGACCCGCACATATTTATACCTCTAACAATTTTTACATCCTATCTTACACCAACACATGCAGTTTCTTGCCCTCCATCACATGGAGATGTAGCAAAAGTTAGGATTAACCCAACATATTCACTCCCATCTCCTTGAGCTATATGGCGCTGCCTCTAGTTTTAGTCAAAATACTTGGGAGGCCATTTTGAGAAAGTGTTTTGAGATAATGGACATCCAACGCCACCTTGCCCAATTTTACAATGTATTATGATAATAATTGCGGAATGAATTCTACCAGCAGATGGTCCAATTAACCACTGGCATGGATCAACGAGTGGAACGTGCCTTATCTACTTTCTTGATCGAAATCCTGAAGATTGCCAAGCAACTGATTCTTAACTTGTCAAATTGTTTGACCTTATTCAGAAGCTAAGAGAATGACTTGCAATGATGCCAATTCCAGAAGCTACAGTGCCACATGGGGCCCTCAGTGGAGCAGGACCCTGTGGGAGAGAAGGAGAACAAGAGCTCCCTTGGGCCTGGAGGTCCCTGAGTTCCTCTAGGCGCCTCCTCCCTTGCTGGACCCTTTTTCAATGAAGACCATGAAGCTTGACTTAAAGCCCTCAAATGACAACTGTCACTGGTGGCCCAAGGAGCTGAAATGATTATTGAGGGGAAAATCTGGATGGTGATTTGACCTTCCCCTCCTTGTCAATCACTATGCGAAGATTACTAGTACCTGCGCCAATCTGATTGACTCCCAATACCAAGAAAATTGTCACATTGAGCGAATGATTAACTGATTTAAAAAATTGAAGCTAAACAGGATGCTCTCTCCAAACAAATGGCCCAACAATCCATAGAGATCAAGAGTCTACATCACCTTTTCTAGATTCTAAGGCCCCCTTAGGTGCGTCAATGATGTTATGCCACCATTCAGGATGACATGGACGAAATCCGCTGTCAGTTTGATAGGGTTATCCTGCCTACTGATATAGGCACCATGGAGCCCACCAACTTGGAACACCCACTCTCTCTCCTCCGTTCATGTCTTCTCTGAACTCATCAGATATTTCAAACCTAACTTTAAGGAGAAGTACTTCTCTGGGGCTGATAAAATTCAGTCGTACTCCTTGTATATGAGAAGTGATGGATCCGGCTGCTGACTGACAAAAATTCTGGCATATACAAACCTGTTTAGATGGCAAGGCACGAGAAATTAAGTTGCCTTAATTTAATACATGCACCACGTGAGCAGCTATTAAGGAAACCCTTATCAAAAATTTGGCAGTAACGTAACCCTCTCTAACTGTAAGCAGGCTTGCATGTGTATCCATATGAGTTGAGGGGAGAATCATATTGAATTTGCGGAGCGCTTCTATCATGAAGCACAGGCATTAACTTCCTGTGACCGGGTTACCTTGGATGATGCTATCTTGGCTGTTCTCTCCACTTTCCAACACAGTACCAACTTGGTACTCTTCTTATAGAACGCAAAAAAGATGTTTAAATCCATCCTTTACATTAAGGAGTCAATAATAGAATTGCCCAAGACCAAAGTACGCCAAGCTTCAAATAAGGGGGATTGACCCAATATCAATGCCATTGGCCGCTTTCAGAGATCAAAATCACGTTGTGGCCCATGCTTGTATTGTGAATCTTTGGCCACCAAGAAAGTTCCTGTTGGAAGAAGCAAGCCGATGAGCTGGGAAAAGTGGAGTCAGCTTAGGTCGTGAGGCACCCTCTGCTGATGACGCTACACCTCAACCTCAAACTTCATTAACTTTACGCGCTTAGTGTTATGTGCTGGAGAAACCTGACGAATTAGACGTCCCAGATTCCATAATTCCAAATAAAAACTTATCTTCCTCTTGCTCTTCTTTTGTGAATGCTCCCTCCAACCAACTCCATTTACTCAATTCCCACTTTGGCACAAAGTTACCCAAATAGAGCTTTTTGTCCACAAGGTGAAGATCTTGGCCATCATCATTAACACTAGCCCATCTATCAACGTCATTTCCTATTGGCTGGTCAAGCGGATAAAGGTTTCACCAGACCAAAACCACTCCCTATAAAAAGAGAACGGTGGGACCTCATTGTGCTTGCTCCCTAAGAGCCTAATCCTCCTTGCCTCTTCGATTTGGCTCTCTGGTTGTTACAGCTCCTGCCATTATGCTAAAAAATGACGGTTATGACTTGCTTATTTGCACCCAGTTCCTTGTTGAATTTGATATTCTAATAAGCCACAATGATTTGTACTTTTCTGTTTTAGGGTACTAAGTTTCTCTAGTTATAAAGGACGTTCCTAAGGAAAAAGGGTAGAGGAAACCCTGATGTTGCTTACTTAGATACCCAGACCACATAAAACGGCTAGAGTGTAAGGTATTGGACCAAAGGCCAAGTTGCTGCCTTCACATGCAGAGGCTATGAAAGGAATGCCTGTATATGCGCTTGGCTGCGTAGTCAAACAGCCTAAAGCGCAGATCCTAGTGGAAACTAGTTTCCAAACTTACCATACCATTGGACCACTTTTTGGAAATTCAAGAAGATCTTATTAGGCCATTTTTGAACCACTTACGTGTCCTGGAGTGCTGGTTCCCTTTTACTGGGGTCCATTAACTTTCCTAGTGCCAACTATACTGATCAACCAATGCAGATAACTCAGAACTAGCCCATCGCATATGTATGGATTTTGCCCGTTGACCAGATTAAGTTCATACAAGGATGTGGAGACCTGCGAGACTTAGGGATGAAAAAGTAATTTACAATAGCCCAAATCAAGGTGGAAATTGGTTACACCCTTACCTGAAAACAATAACAACAGGCTGATGTCCCACTCAAAGAATATTCTGATATATTTCCATCAGGACAGATAATTTTGGGATGTTGAAGGGAGTGCAGCAAAAGTGCTGACTGGTGAAGCCCTCCAATTTGCGTCGGCCCCTGAAGTCTAAAGTTGAGGAAGCATAAGTTGCAAAATAATTAAAACAACTATTGTAAGCAAAGAATGCTAAAACGATCCCAGAATCCCTTAGCCTCGCCGTTGTTGCTTGTGTGGAAGAAGGATGGAGGGCATCATGTAGTAATGGACTATCAACGACTGAATGCCATTACCCAGAAGGATAGCTACTTAATTCCTAGGATTGATGACTCCTTTTGCCTCTTAGCTGGGTCCCGATTTTTCTCTGCAATGAACCTTGCCAGTGGGTACTGGAAAATAGAGCTTGCACCCGATGACTGAGATAAATATGTGATCATAGAAAGTGCGTTTTATTTTAAACCACTCACATGCCTCAGGGTCTGTCCAACTCCCCTTCTACTTTCCAGAGGGCCACGGACTGCCTGCTGGAGACATAAAGACGTTGTATGTGCTGGTCTACCTGGACGATGTTGTTGGACATTTGCAAGTCCAAGGTATGGGAAAGAGTGGTTTCAATGTAAGTGAAGACCAAATCGGCCAAAAGTCCTTGGTCAATTCTTGGTGGAACCCTATTAATCGGGGTAACACTTTTAATACTAATATTAATAAAAGTCAGGCAAATACCACAAGCCTAACTGATCAGATTGTACCAACTATGTGGAGAATTCAGGGGAGTCCCTCAGAGGCTCTTTCTCAGCCATCATCAGTTTAGTTCACTTCCCCTCACAACAACCAGCCTCTTTTATAGGGTTGGTGGGGGCTCCTCAGGGCGAAAGGATTTTCCCCCTTTCTGATTGGGCCCAATTAATTAAATCCTTTCCAAATGGATTTGTTTTTACAAAGTTACATCCCCATCAGCCCTCGCACTAAAGCGATGTGAGTCTTGAACTAACCAATAGGCCACTTTTGAATATTTCCTAATTTTGACAGCACCAATCAATCTGAACTTGAGGCATGAAAAGTCTAAATTACAATTATCTGTGAGTCTCAAACTAACTTATAGGCCACTTTTGAATATTTCCTAATTTGGACAGCACCAAGAAATCCAAGCCTGAACTATGAATTGTTTTTATTATCACTATTGCACTATTATCAAGCTTTAGCTTTTTTCTGGCGCGGCACCTAATAAAAGAACAAAAACATATAAAACCATTACTTTATTAAAGTGCCTGTTTGTATTATTTTTAATAAGTATTAAGAGCAGCTCCTGCGATATTGTTGGATTTGAGGTGATACTGCACCAGCGAGCCTACAAAAGGGCCAAAAATCCAACAAGTGGTGCTCACTATAGGGGCTACCTGTAAACCACCAAAAAGCTTTTTGAAGAAATGACAACTACCACAGACTTAAGGCTAACTGAAGTTGAAACTCAACTAGCTAGTGCTTTGGCTCGCCTCAAAAGGCTTGAGCAATATTCCTCTCAAGGCCCCTATGGGCCCTCTCCTCTCAGGGTTAAACCGCCGTTCAGAGATAAGTTCTCCCCTGGTGAGGGCAGTATCGCCTCCTTTCTCTATGTTTATGAATCTGCTATGGAAGGAGCGACCGACCTCCTAAAAACCCAGGGTATCCTTCACTGCTTGAGTCGTATGGCTCAAGAGATTATGGTTCCCAATATGGCCTCCCTTACCACCTGGGCGGAGGTTAAACAGGCGTTGATTGATGAGTTTGGGTCTAAATTAAGTTTACAACGGATAAAATAGGCTTTTATGCGCCTTTGCTTGCAAGGGGGTGAAACACTCCCCTCCTTTATTGAACGTTTCTATAGCCAAGCTCAACCGTTGTTGCTGGCCAAACTGCTCCCTCTAGATGATGTTATTACTGCTATTGTGGCTAGTTTGACGCCATATCCCTCTCTAGCTATGCATATCACTGCAGTTAAGCCCTCCCTCAAATCAGTACGGGATATAAAGGAAGCATTACTGGAAGTGGCTGACTTTTTCAAACCTGAACTTTTGCTCCAAGCTCCAATGTTGGAAGAAACTCAGACCCTTTCAGCCTCTTCTAAGGCTGTATCCTTATGGAACCCCACCTCTGTTGAGTTGCCACGCCAACATACTCCTCCAATGTGTGAGGATAGGCGGCCAATAGTGGCCATTACGAGGCCGCGCTCCTCTCCCACCTCAAGTTCAAAAGCTCAGCCAGCAAATTCAGTTAGCCCTTCACCTGGACAGCCTATTGTCAAGCAGTCTTCTAAGCCGCTACTTCAATCGCCCCCAGCCTCTTCTCAGGATGCCGCTAGTAAAAAACCTCCTGTTAAGGGATTACCCAAGCTTGTCGCTCCTATGGCCAAAGCCAAACCTATCACCCTTCCATCGTCTTCCCCAAAAGAAGGTACCTCCACGATACACCCTGCAAAAGCAATCAATGTAGATGTGAGCAACAAAGCCCTCTCCTGTGAGAAGAGTAAGCCAGTTTATCCTCCCTCTCTTAGCAACTCGTTGGGGTGCATTGACAATCCCTTGGATGATGAGTCTGAAGTGGGTGAGGAGGACATAGGCTATTATGTGTTGAGAGCGCCAATGGAAGATCATGTTCCTGAAAGGTTAAGGCCTGAACGAGTTGAGATAGGTGTGATACCACGACACACATATTTGCAGCAGGTAGTGCATGTGTCTGAGGTGATTGAGACTTCAAGTGATTCTTATCAGTTGATTGGTACCATGATCCTCTCTACCCCACAGGTTCATACTCTCCAGTCAATTAAAGACAGATGGCCCGCGATGGCTCAACGCCTGGCCACAATTTTTCAATTGCAAAAGGTCCTTGCCCTCATTTTTACCTTAGATAGCACGATAACCAAGGTAGAGGTTGTTATCAATAAGGTGCGCGTGCTAGACATCCTTGACACGGGTGCTCCAGTGAACGTGGTCTCCACAAAGCTCATAAAAAAGATTAAGTTGGCCCCTGACCTTGATTGTTCTCAAGAGTTTGGAACTGCAGGGCCCAACAACACACGAGCTATTGGAGCCTATTCTTCTCTCCCCATCCATATTGGGAAACTCCTGCTGGCTGCCCCATCTGTGGCATTGGACAATAACGCATATGACCTACTCATTGGCACTCAATTCATGATTTAGTATGACGGAGTCATCAATATGAAACAAGGAACTCTCTCCCTTCTAAATTATGAGGTTCCTCTAGTCTTTACCAACAACGAGCCTAAGAAAAAGGAATACACCTGCGTCGTTGAGTTCCCTTCTTCTGCCCTTACCCTTATTTACACCACGTCGGGCAGAAACTCAAAATTGTTTCCTGATTTCGTAAATGCTTCAGAGGGCATTCCCTTGTATGCGGCAGAGGAGATAGTAATTAAAGCAGGTGAACAAAAGGTGATAGACACTCACATTACCATGCAAGTCCCTCGCAACTTTCTTCTGCATCTCGTCAGTGTTGATGGTCTAAGCCGCTTGGAACCTTGGGTGTTGCCAGGTATCTTAGACCCTGCCTACCAGCGCCCTATCAACCTTCTGCTGGGGAACCTTACTGGTAAGGACATGATCATCCAAAAGCATCAGGAGATTGGAAAATCCCTGCTGCTACCTATTGAAGACATCCACCAAGTTCACTGCCTTGGGTCTATGGCGGATATGGGACTGCCCACTGATCAAACAATATGCACCTTGCCCAACGTCAAGATTTCAGATGATCTAACTCCAGCTGAGCTTAATAAAGTTCACAGTTTACTGGAGTCCTATAGCGATATTTTTTCTCAATCTGATACTGACTATGGGCACATGAAGGGTTGGACTCACACAATTGACGTTGGGGATGCTCGCCCTATTCGCTCCAAGCCTTACCACAAATCAAAAGTTGAGGAGCAACAGATGCGGATGGAGCTCAAACAATTGTTGGACGCTGGGCTGCTGGTAACCTCACAAAGCCCCTGGTCGTCCCCTCTTCTACTGATAAAAAAGAAGAATGGCGGGCATAGGATCGTCATGGACTATTGAAAGCTGAACAACCTTACCAAGAAGGACAGCTATCCAATCCCCCGAATTGATGACGCCCTGGCGCAACTCTCTGGGTCCAGTACTTTTCAGCCATGGACTTGGCTAGTGGATACTGGCAGATGGACCTTTCTCCTCAAGACCAGGAGAAGTGCGCCCTAATCTGTAGTGAGGGTCTTTTCCAACCCACTCGGCTACCTCAGGGGTTATGCAACGCCCCTGCCACTTTTCAGCGGGCAATGGACCACATACTCCAGGATCTCAAGCTCAGTTGTGTGATTGTCTATCTTGATGACATCACAGTATTTTCCAAAACTTTCAATGAACACCTCACCCACTTAAAAGAAGTGTTCCAATGGCTGCGAGCCTTGCACATCAAGCTGAAGCCCTCCAAGTGTACGTTTTTCCAGAAGAAGCTGGATTTCCTTGGGCACACAATATCCCATGAAGGGATTCAGCCCCTCAAAGATAAGATGGAAGCAATAGCGAAGATGCCTGAGCCCAAAACCCTCTGTGACATCCAAGTCTTCTTGGATATGATGGGGTACTACCATCAGTTTATCCCCAAGTTCGCCCAGCTCAGAGAGCCCCTCATCCAGCTCTTGACCAAGAACGCTCCATTCCAGTGGGGTGTTGAACAACAGGCCGCGTTTGAGACCCTGAAGGGGTTATTGCAGAAAAGGCCTATCCTCCGTCACCCTGACTATGGCAAGCCATTCATGTTATTCACGGACGCCTCTGATTATGCTGTTGGAGCTATCTTAGCACAGCTGGACGAAAATGGGATTGATATCCAGTATCATACTTCAGCAAAATGTTATCCAAGGCTGAACGCAACTATAGCGTCACGGAAAAAGAGTGCCTTGCCATCCTACTCGCCATGAAATATTACCGCCCTTTCTTATATGAGACTTCCTTCAGAGTTATTACTGACAACACTCTCTAAAGTGGTTGCAGAATATGAAGGACCCCACTGGGCGGTTGGCGCGCTGGGCTCTTAAGCTCCAGCACTATGACATGACCATTGAGCACTGAGCCGGGACAATTCATATGAATGTTGATGGGTTGACGCGGCTGCCCCTCCTTCATCTGGATAATAGTGCAGAGAGGATGCATGACCTCCTCATGACTCCTGAGGCTTGGGCGGATGAGGATGAACCTGTACAGAAAATTCTTGCTCGCCATTCCCACAACACGAAGGTTGAAAATGGGAATTTATACAAACAAGTAGGGATAAAATGGTTGCCCTATCTTCGGCCCTCTGATTGGATACCTGTAATAATGGAATTTTACACAATGATGGGCCATGGCCGAGCTCAAAAAACCTGAGTGGATTATAGAGCAGTATTACTAGGAAGGCATTATGGAAACCATGACTGAGGTTCTGGATGCCTGTCTCACCTGCAAAAAACAATCCAGCTTCAAGACCCGGTGCCAGTTTCAACCAATCACGCCTCAACAGCTCTTCCAAACCATGAGCTTGGATGTGGTAGGTCCTCTCTCTCAAAATACTGGGGCAATCGATATATCTTGGTTGGTATTAATCGTTTCACCAAATGGGTTGAAGCTGTGGCTCTCCCCGCTCAGACTGCCAAGGCCACGGCCATTTATTATACCTATATATCTTCACCTGGCATGGGTGCCCACAAGTCCTCTTATGTGACAATGGGAAAAATTTTACCTCCCAGGTGGTAAAGCTCCTTGCTACCTCCTTGGGAGCACAACAACTCTTCTCAGCACCTTATAACCCATCCACAAATGGGGCCGTAGAAAGAGTTAATGGTACACTGGTCTCCATTCTCTGAAAGATGGCCAGCTCTGACCCTCTACACTGGGATCTTTATTTACCCAGTGCCCTTATGGCTTACCAGATCAGCTATCATCGCATCCTCAAGATGTCTCCCTTCTGTGTGTTGTATGGAAGAGAACCTGGAGTTCCAGCCTTACTAGCCAAGGATATCTTCACTGCTAGGACGGACCCTGAACAAGCTATGAAAAAATTAGCCCAGCACATCATTCAACTGCAAGCAGAGGCTATGAACAACTTGGCCAAGACGGTCACTAAAGAAGGCCAAGCAGCTAATGAGCGCTGGGCTCCTCTTCCTTCCTTCCAGGTGTCAGACTTGGTAATGTATTACCATAATTGCATCACACCAAGAAGGGAAAAGCTTGGTTCTATCTGGGAAGGTCCCTTTTCCATCACCTATAAGCGAGGGGATGAGTATTCTATTAAGTCCCTTGCTTCAGGTCTTACTATCAACTGCATTCATGGGCGGTTCTTGCGATCTTATACCTCCCCAACCACTCTTGAAGGGGGTAATGTCAGACATTTACAAGTCTGAGGTATGGGAAAGAGTGGTTTTGATGTAAGTGAAGACCAAATCGGCCAAAAGACCTTGGTTGATTCTCAGTGGAACCCTATTAATTGGGGTAACACTTTTAATACTAATATTAATAAAACTTGGGCAAATACCATGAGTCTGACTGATCGGATTGTGCCAACTATGTGGCGAATTCAGTGGAGTCCCTCAGAGGCTCTTTCCCTGGCCACCATCAGTTTAGTTCACTTCCCCTCCTCATGACAACCAGCCTCTTTTATAGGGTTGGTGGGGGCTCCTCAGGGCGAAAAGATTTTCCCCCTTTCTGATTGGGCCCAATTAATTAAATCCCTTCCAAATGGTTTTGTTTTTACAATGGTTACATCCCCATCAGCCCTTGCATTGAAGCGATGTGAGTCTCAAACTAACCAATAGGCCACTTTTGAATATTTCCTAATTTGGACAGCACCAATCAATCTAAACTTGAGGCATGAAAAGTCTAAATTACAATTATCTGTTAGTCTCAAACTAACTGATAGGCCACTTTTGAATATTTCCTAATTTGGACAGCACCAAGAAATCCAAGCCTAAACTATGAATTGTTTAATTATCACTAAGCACTATTATCAAGCTTTAGCTTTTTTCCGGCGTGGCACCTAATAAAAGACAAGAACATATAAAACCAGTTATTTTACTAAAGTGTCTGTTTATATTTTTTTAATAAGTAGTAAGAGCAGCTCCTAAAACTTTTCTTTCTCGTTGCAAACACTTTTGCAACCTATTCAATTCAAGACTAAATCTAGTTTGATAATCTCATAGAGGAGATTAGTCTGCGCCCATGTCTGGGAGCAGTTGGGCAAGCAAGGCAAGAGGAGCAGGCGGAAGGCCTGCAGCCTCTAACGTTCAAAAACGCCCCAGAGAATCTGGCGGAATAGAAAAAAAAATCTAAAAAAACTGGCGGTCACAATTTCCCCAGAGATACTCGCGTGGCAAGCACGATGCAACCAGTACATCAACACGCCACACTCCCAACCACTTTCGTTGGTGGAATTCGGAGTCCGTGTGTATCTGGACATCCAAAAAATGGCCTTATGGGAAAAATTTTGTGAAGATGTACACAAAATTTTCCCAACCGCGGTATATGTTGCACCTCACTCCATGTCGCATGGTTGGCTGGACCTAGGTTTCAAAAGCAAAATAGCAGCAGATGAGGCTGCAGTGGTGCGCATAGTGGTTGACCTCCCTGAAGGGCAACGGGTCATCAAAAATAAATGCACCAGATGGACAAAATCAAACCAAATTTTCCTCACGTTTGACTTTTTGCCTACTACGGTAAAATGTGACATTTTGGAGCAACACCTGAAATATGGTCTCGCCATATACAGCGAAATACAATCTTTCAAAATGCAACGTTTCACGCTGATGCCACACCTGTGCACTGGCAAAGCCATCACAGTTCTGACCCCAACTGAGGAGATCGCAAAGGACCTAACCCAGATCCTGCACTCCACCTTTATTGATATCGCAGGGCATACCACCCACCCATTCCGGGTAACCATGGATAGCGCGTCCCCCATTTGCACCCACTGTGATGCGTTTGGCCATAAGGCGCACGCGTGCCCCATCAAGGAGGGCGTCACATTCCAAGAGCACCCTTGGCAGCCATGGCCAGCGGAGAGGCGCACTATGAACCAACTGCAAGCACCAAGGAGGCTTTCCCGTGGGGAGCACAAGGCTGCTACCTATTGGTAAAGCCCATCTCCCTGCAGGAGTGGAAGAAGGCCAAGCAGGCCCATAGGGCTGCGGCCAAGGAAGCGGCCAAGGCCACCACCACCATCCCACACTCACAACGCCAGGAGGACATGGAGACCTTTGCGGTGGAAGCAACTCAGGAATCCATCACCCAATCAGATTGGGAGGCCCATGCTGAGTGGGCCACTCAATCTGAGGATCCGATGGGAGATTTGATCTCACCCAATCGCTGCACACAAGCTCCAGTCAAAACCGACTTGGGACTTATCCCAACCGAAAAAAAAAATTTTGCCCGCTCAATGGTGCACTAAACTTATCCGCACCACAAAAAATTTGTCCGATGTTGGGAAAACAGAAAGTGAAGGCCAAAGCCAACACAACTCTTTCCACAAAAATTAACAAAAACCCCAATAGCGTTGCTGCTAACACCCACACTGCTGTGAAAGCCCGTGGGGACCTGGAAGAGGCAGGTGGGCCCAGGGGCCCACCCCCTCACACCTAAGGTGCGATAGGGGAAACCTTCACTCTAGGGATGCTGAATATCACCGGACTCAAGGCCTCCCCATCCCAGGCTAGGAAACTGAGTTTTTTACAAAACAATTTACCCATGGATATCCTGGCCATCCAGGAGTCCCACTGTCCACGAGGTTCTGAGGAAGCTTGGAAAACAATGCTCCTACTATCCCTATCATTTTGGTCGAAGCACTGTGAGGGTGCTAATTCGGAAATACAATTTTTTTCAAATTCACATCCTCAGAAACATTCCTAAATGGCCAAGTGCTTGTTGTCACCTTCTCGTGGGCTGACGTTACGCACACAATTGTCAACATTTATGCCCCAAACTGTGCACATGAGCATCAGGAATTTTTCTTGTTGGTCAAATCCCTCCCGCTACCCCCCAATTCTTTCCTAGTTGGTGACATGAACTGTTGGCTAACATCACCAACGGACCGGTGGCTGCCCTCACCCCATGCCCCACAGGGTCATGTAGACCTACGCATTCTAAAAGCTACCCTTGGGTTAATGGATGCACTGCCGTGACATGCCCCACTGCTCGAAAACATGATGTGTCCCCACGTCCACAACGGCCAATTAAGGTCCATGACCCACATTGACCTTATTCTAACGCCGGCGAGATTCCAACCCCACATCTCCCACTTCAAAACAACAAAAATGGAATTCTCCGACCACTGACTGGTCTCAATAATATACCACTTACCCATCACAGTTGCAAAGGCCCCACATTGGTACAAAATCTGCCCCCTGAGCTCGCGTCACCAGGATTTTCCACGTGGGTGTAAGAGGCAACTTTGGCAAAATTGTTTGTTGCACCATTTTGTGCGGACCCCATTTCCACATGGGCAACTTTCAAAGAAGACACTATCTGCCACTATCGCCATCTCTCCTTCAGATGCTCACGAGCCACATCGGCGGTTATATTGCGCATGCTGGTGGAATTGGCCCACTTGGAGTCTAACATTCCAGCCACAGGATATAGCCCTGCATGGGGCCGGAAGTGGGCAGAGGCAGCCACCCACCTCAACGCACTTGAAAGGCAACACAAACATCGGATTTGTGTCCAATACAGGGCCACATGCATCACTAAAGGTGACAGGTGCACCACATACTTCTTTAAAAAATTTTCGCACCACGCCAGAGTGTGGCCTGCACACAGGTGCAAAGATTGGATAATTCCATTGTGGACACACTGGCCAAAGTGGCAATCAAAATGCAAAGATATTACTCTGAGTTATACCGAGCTGAACCAATTCAGCTGGCCGAAATGGCAGAATTTCTCAACCAAGCTCATATCCGCACCATTTTCTGATACCCGGAAATAATGAATTTAATTACTCTGAACGAATTATGGACAGCCATTTGCGGTGCACCAAACCAAAAATGCACAGGCCCAGATAGAATTCTATATGAGTTCTACAAAAAATATAAAATATATATCCCCATTGCTGCTTGCCTCACTCAACCAAAGCCTGTTGGAAATGAGCCTCCTACCAGGAGGACATGAGGACTTTACTGTCACACTCTTCAAGAAAGGAAATAGGCTTGACTTAGCCAACTGGCACCCCATTTCTCTAACAAACACAGACACCAAAATTTTAACCAAAATCATGGCTAACCATTCAGGGACTGTAGCATCTGCCACCATCTCCCCAGAACAATTCGGTTTCATCCCCAGAAGGTTGATTTGGGATAACGTGCACTCTGTGGCTAATGTGTGTCAGTCCACAGCCTCTGGGGCACTTGTATTCTTGGACCAACAAAAGGCCTATGATAGAGTAAACTGGGAATACCTCAGGGCCTACCTCCATCAATTCCGCCTACCCCCCGCTTCATAAACTGGGTGATGCTGCTCACGGAATCTGTGACAATGGCAGTGCGTGGCCCAGGCTTCCTAACGGAAGTAGTCCGCCCTCAAAGGGGCCTGCGACAAGGGGACCCCCTCATCCCACTCTTATACAACTTCAGCCTTGACCCACTACTGCAAAATGTGAACGCCCACCTCACTGGGGTCCATGTGCCAGGCCAAACCCCAGTCAAGATGATGGCATTTTCAGATGATTGCATGGTGGGGGTGTCTAATAGCAAAGATGCACGCACGCTTGAAGCCCTCATCCAGGAATATTCCCGGGTAAGCAACGCGGCACTGAACGCCTCCAAAACCGAAATCATCCTCCTTGGTCAGTTTCAGAACTGCTGGGCCCCAGCAAGTAGTTCCCAACCCGGCCCATCTGCTCGCCCACGTCCACGCCTTACTAACTCAACACACACCGCTCCACTGGTGCTCCCCTTTGTGCCACGTCCTACCATAGGACCAGTACGCCATCTGGGCGTGTGGATGGAGGCAGGCGGATACGCGTCAGCAGTAATGGAGTGCCATATACTGGGCAACGTGACGAAGTGAATCGCCTCTCTCAGAGCCCACCCTACTACCCTCACTGGCAGGGTTGTTCTTGCCAACTCTATGCTCCTATCCAAAGTCTGGTTTGGAGCCCACGCCATCCCCTTCTCCCCCAAGCTTCTTCAAATCCCTGTATGCTTTGCTGCAAGGTTGGCTTTGGTCAGGCCGCCCTCCACCAGTATGGCTAGAGGTCATGTTTGGCCCTCATCATCAAGGTGGCATGGGCCTGCTTGACTTCAAAGCCCATGCTGCCAAGATCCTGGGCACCTGGATCGTGGCCGTCACCGCTCCTACACTCCCATCCCAACACTGGTCCCGCGCGGCCCACTCCAACTTCTCCCGAGCCTTGGGCCTCAACAATCCATCAAACCCCCACTCCCTGATGAAATACCTCGCATCACACACATCGGCCACAGGTCCTCACGGTTCTAAAATCACACTACAAACGAATCCTACTCTCCATGCGAAGCGCAGAGTGGAGAATTTGTATTAGTGGACATACAACCTGAAGAGGCCACCCCTCTCCTCAGTTTACACAAGAGGTACAGGGGCTACCCATCCATGATGGCGTGATCCCCATTCGACCCCAAGTCCTATCCAGGGTGGACTACCTGGACATGATGGACATCCCTTTTTCCACTGAGACCCAAAAGACTATCTGGAAATACGCACACCATCCTCTGTTGCAGCCTCAAGTCCGCTCCCATGTGTGGCGCTGCCTGAGGCGGGTGTATCGTACAGCTGAGCGCTCTAACGCTTTACACTCATCCTGTGTTGTGTGTGGCCAGTATGGAACGCAGTTCCACCGCCTGGAGAAGTGCCCCACCTCTAAAGTGATATGGCGCGAAGCTTAACGTCTGCTGGGCCAGGATCAAACGCATCCCTTCAGTCTGTCAAGAGATATGTTTGCTTCATCAATGGCCTCCCCCTCCCACCCTCCCTACGTGCTCTGGTGGTTGTAATCGCCATGTGGACTATCCACACGATTGTCTTGGATGCCATCGCTGGCTCCATCCCCACCCTCCCAGAAGCTGTCCACAGATTCCGGTCTCATTTGGTGGACCACTTTCAAGCGTGGATGTTTGGATATCTCCCACCGCGTCGCCGACAGCTGGTTTCCTCCTGGTTCCCAGTCTGGTTTATCAAATCATATCCCTTCCTCCACACGTGCTCAATAGTGGCTACGGCCACTTCACAAGTTCCCTCCCCCTCCTCATAAGTGGCATTCCCGCTGGCAACAAGAGATAGCATCGCTTCTCTGGGGTGCCTCCCCTGGTACTAAGTTTTGTCTCTTCTGAGTCATATTCAGAAGTGTCCGTCCCATGGTCGGCCTTCCTCGCAATAAATTTAGATTTAAATTTAGTAAGAGCAGCTCCTGCAATATTGTTGGATTTGAGGCGATACTGCACCAGCGAGCCTACAAAAGGGCCAAAAATCCAACAGATGTAATAGTATTTTTGCGAACATTTGACCAACATTGGCCCACTTGAAGGAAGTATTCAGATGGCTACAATCTGCTGCGTTGAAGTCAAAGCCTTTTCATCGTTTCTTTTAAACCAGGATGGAATTTCTTGGTCATATGGTCACCCATGAAGGGATTCCGCCCTTGCTTAACAAGGTGACCGCTATTGAGAAGAAGACTCAACACAGCAGTTTGCATGACATTAAGGTCTTTCTTGGCATTTTTGGGTACTACCAATAATTTATACGCAATTTGCCAAGCTTAATAAGCCACTAACATACCTCCTCCATAAAAAAGTTTCTTTATGAAGGGAAAATTCCAGCAACAGTCTTCAAATGTCATAAGAAAAGCCCTGACTACAGCACCTATTCCGGTACATCCTGAGTTTGATAAACCTTCATCCTATTTACTGACATTAGTGATGTGGTCATTTGGCCATTCTGGCTCAACTTGACGCAAGCCGAGTTGATCATCCCATATCTTACTTTAGTAAGACGTTGACCTGAGTGGAATGCAATTACATGAAATTGAACGTGAGTGTCTGGCCATGTTATTGGTCATCAAAAATTTCCGCTACCTTTTTATGGGAATCATTTCACCATTATGATGGACCATGCCTCACTACAGTGGTTACAGAAGATGAAAGACCCAGATGAACGATTGACCCAATAGGCCCTTAAGCACCAGAATTACAACTTCTTGATATTCCACCGTGTGGGAATGATACACCAAATGCTGATGGGTTGTCCCGATTGCCTATCCTGGCCTTTTATGCTTCTGAAAGGGATAGTATCTACAAGCTCGTTTCAAAACCAGAAGAGTGGAGCTTTGAGATGTTGACAACACAACAACGCATAAAACAGATGGCTGATTATACTTGGGTCAAAAACGTATTGTTATATAGGCAAGTTTGGACCTCTTGACTATCATATGTTAGACCTTCTGCTCAGACAAAATCCTCTCTGGAGGCTCATGTTGCCATGGGGCACAGTACTGTGAAGAAAACATATTGATGGCTGAGAGAATGCTGCTACTGGGAAGTAATGATCTAGACAGTCCAGGATGTTGTTGGCTCATGTTTCACTTGCGCCAATTAAAAGCTTCCCAATCCTCTATAACAGCATCATGTCATGGTCCTCATGGCCCCATTTGCTATAATCAGCATTGACATTATTGGACCCCTACCTACAACAATGTACGGTCACCATTTTATCATTCTTGAGACTGATCACTTTATGAAATTGGTTGAGGATATCTCAGTTGCCTTCCCAACTTCCAAAGCAACCTCATACTTCTTACTGAAGCTGGTCTTCAGTTGCCAAGGCAGTCCCAAGGTGCTGCTATCTGACAATAGTACCAATTTTATTTCCAGTGTGGTTGCTGATCTTAACTCTCTAATGGGCACTTATCATTCTTTCATGACACCTTATCATCTGGCTACCAACAGAGCTGTAGAGTGAGCAAAAAGCTCTTTAGTTGCTATACTTCATAATATGGTTCCCTCCAATCCTTCAAGATGGAATTAATACTTACCAGAGGCTTTATTAGCATATTTTGTTGGCTATCATCAAATCATTCAAAAGTCATCTTTCCGAGCCCTTCATGGCCAAGTACCTGCTTTTCCCTCTAGTGTGCAGCATATACTCAAACTTCCACACCAGAAACCACTGAGTTAGCCATGCAAAGATTGCTGATGAACTAAATAGGTTATAAGAAATGGTTGCTAGATCCATGGGATCTATTTGAAAAAGAGAAGCTGATCAATGAAATGTCTGGTGACTGGTCCGGCTTGAGTTCCAATTAGGGGACCTCATCCTATTTTATCATCACCAGTCTGGGGGACAGATACATAAACTAAATACTCTTTGGTCAGGTCCTTACCAGGTATTCTACCATTGGGGTCCCAAATATTCAATTGTTTCTGTGAAGTCAGGTGCCATTGTAAATTAGGTACATACTAGATTCCTCCGAATTTATGTCCCTCCTTGGCAATACCTTGAGGGTACATTGTCAGGAATCTTGATAAGAATGGACCCAAGCGGATTTTAAACTTGACCCAAGTCGCAACTTGGTCATAGAAAATACACTGATATAGTGAGTATTGAGACCAATGCAAATGATGAAATCTCAAACAGGTGAAAGGAATCTCAAATTTTGGAAGGATCAGCCAATTCTATTAACAAATGCATTAAGTCAGCTAGTGAAGAGCTTGCCATTTAGAGGTCCCCATAATTGGCGCCCTGTCAAAAAGAGTCAGATTCAAAGAAAGCCTACGCCACCTGCCACATTGTCAAAGAGGTCTCCTTACTCTACTTGTTCCCGATTATCATGCCAAGTTCCCCCTAGGCAAACCCAAATATCTTGCAGCCTATAAATATCACCAAATTTGATTAATAAAGGGACCTTCAGTTTTTTATATTTTTCACTAGTAAAATTTCACTTTATCTTATACAGAAGATCTTGCCCGTTTAAAGTGAACAGATTAGCTTCAATGACGATTTTTGCTGAGATATTGCCTTAGGGAATTTGGTCCCTAAGAGATTGCGCTGAAAACGCATTTGACTAATAATTGAACAGCCTTTGAAGGCCCTGACCTTCAGAGTAAAGATGAAGTTCTACGCTCACTCTGGAAATAAGTAAAGATTTAAGAGACTTTGGCTTCACTCTGGCAGATGACACTTAGAAAGGAAGTGACTTTTCCACAACTTCAATCCCTGAAGTAAACAATAAACATTTAATAACAATAAGGTATTCTAAGTTCTAAGATGTTTATTATGTTAAAGATTAAGGAATATATAGGTGATTTTAATGAAGGACATGTGTAAAATAATTGTGGCAACCACGATGATCTTGGCATGCCTAGCTGACAATAAGGGATAAGGGTTCGTTTCAGGAAAGACTCCAGCTGATTTTCACGATGAATAGAATATTTAATCGCTATTTGAATCAGCTAATTTGTGAGCTATTAAATCTTAGGATTTCCCAGGAATACTTAATTTCTCATTTTGAGCTGACTTACACATATCTCCATTGTCAGCAACAATCTCCAATAGAATATTTTACTTAACTGAGGTAAGCTGACCAGGGGACAGACATTACCGAATATATGTGAAACTAAGAGAATAACTAAGAAATATAAGAATAGGGCACCCCAGGGTACTCAAGTTACCCCTGTTGCCAGCGGGACTGCCAGGTATGGGGGGGTTGGTGCACTACTCCAGGGGTTTCCCCTGCTATGGAGCAGGTGTGAAGGAAAGGATCTGTGTGGAGGAACCAGAGTGGGAACCATGTTTCTATGAGCGCTTTTTGTCTTGGTCTCATATATCCATAGAGCCAGGCTTGGAAGTGCTCTAGTAAGTGGACATGGAATCTGTTAATAATCCCATGAATGGTTGGGACCTTGCCCTTGAACGCATCTAATGCAATTGTGTGTATTGTCCACATTGCAATGGGTATTATTAGGGAGCGGAGGGTAGATGGGATTGGTGACTTGATCTGGAGCGCGAAGATACTCTTTGATATCGAGAATTCATGTTCGTTTTGAATCTTGAGCAGGCGTGCGACTTCCTGCCATATGCTTTGGTTGGGGGCATGTTTCTAGGCGGTGATGTAGGGATCCCTCCCCTCCACATACTGCACATGTTTTGTGGAGGGAGTTGGAGCGGTCCGCCATCCTATAGGTCCTTCCAAACAGCGCCAGGCGTTTGCTCTTATCCTTGGCTGTAGGAGTGGGTGGTGAGTCATTTTCCACATTGCCTTCTGTGTGGTTAAATCATAGGGAATGTCCAGCATATCTAGGTATTCTATCCTAGCTATGCTTGGGGTTGTTTCGAGCATATCCCTCTGGGGGTGGTTTTCTGGGTTTCTTAATTTGAATTGGGGGCTGGGTCGTCCCCTTCCCTGTATAGTACCCATGTTCTCTATGGTCCATCCCATATGGCGGATAGTTCAGAGGATATTTTTGAAATGAGGGGAGGTTCCATGTGGAACTGTTGCAGTAGGGTGCTTGGCAAGGTATGAAAGTAGTCTGGGTGGACTATGTGGGTTGGTTAATTTGAGCGCCTGTGCAAAGTTAGCCCTTTCTGCTCTGGACCAATGTTGTTGCGGGAGGTCTGGAGCAAGGGTTTCCTTTATCCAGGTACCTAGGATGTGATTGGCATGGCTCTCAAAATCTATTAGTCCCATGCCTCCGCTTGAGCGTGGGCCAAATAGTGTTTCCATCCGTATAGGAGGGTGAGAGCCAGGCCACAGCCAGCCCTGGATAAGCGCGAGAATTGTAGTTATAAAGGTAGGTGAGAAGGCTATCGCATGGGCCTGGTACCATATTATTGTGAGGATGAGTGAGTTAGCAACTGTAACTCGTCCTGTTAGTCCTGGGGTTCTTCCCTTGATGGAGGCGACGCGTTTGGATACCCGTTGTAACAGGTTACTTTCCATTGTCTCATTAGCATATCCCCCTGATTATAGCCAGATTCCAAGGTTTTGGACAGGAGTGGTGGTGGGAGGTGTTGCAAAGGGTAAAATAATTGGGTTTTTTCATCGAGTGTTGGTGTGAGGTTCTGATGTTGTGGCCCAATTGTTTGTGTACTTGCCTAAGAGGATGATTTCTGTCTTCCTTTTGTTAAGCGATGCATTGCTCACCTTGGAGTATTCCTCTAAAGTGTGTTCCAGCTGTCGGGCATCTTCATTGTTTGCTATACCTGCTACGCAGTCATCTGCAAAGGCCAGTATCTTGCTGTTGGTTGTCCTTGTGCGGTTATCCCCATGAGACGTGAGTCAGTTACTCGGAGGAGCATGTCAAAGCTGAAATTATATAGCAGTGGGCTGAGGGGATCCCTTTGTTTGAGCCCTCTATGTGGTTTGATATTGTTTGTTAGTAATCCAGGGCCGCATACAGCCATGGTTGCAGATTCTGTTAGGAGCATCGCCCATTTTATGAATCTTGGTGGGAGTTTGAAGGCATGTAGACATTCTTTTAGGTATGGCCAGCTAACACGGTCATACGCCTTTTCCTGATCCAAGAAGACCAGGGCACCAGTTGCTTTGGATTGGCAAATGTTTGCAACAGGGTGTATGTTGTTCCAGATTGAACGCCCTGGTATAAACCCAAACTGGTTGGGTGATAGGACGTCAGATGCAATTGCGCCTAATCTAGCTGCTAGAATTTTTGTTAGAATTTTTGTGTCAGTGTTGGAGAGTGCAATTGGGCGCCAGTTGGCCAGGTCCAACTTGTTACCCTTTTTATACAAGGTTATAACGTAAGATTCATGGCCTCCTGGTAATAGGCGTGCTTCCAACAAACTCTGGTTCATTGATGCCAATAGGAGGGGGGCGATTTGTTGGATTTTTTTTTGTAAAATTCGTAGGGTATCCCATCAGGCCCTGGGCATTTCCTATGTGGTGCACCGCGAATTGTTTCCCAAAGCTCCTCCCATGTGATAAGGGATAGTATATTGTAATTTGGTGGGTACTTTGTATCTTGGCAGTTTGAATAAATTCTTTAATTTTTGTGGATCTGTTGGCATATTGCGATATAATTTGGTGTAATAGCGGTGTACTTCCGCCTTGACCTCCTCAGGGTCAGTTGCCATGTTGCCGTTGGTCTTGTGGACCTGTGTGCATGTGGGCTGGTTTCCACGGGAGTGGAATTGGTGGAAAAAGTATGTCAAACAGGTTTCGCCTTCCTTTATGAACTTACCTTTGTTTGATAGATTGATTCTGTGTTGGTGTTCAAAGATGAAATTGTTAATTTGGGCTGAAATTTCTGCCCATTTGCATCCCCAATTAGGGCTATAGCCAGATCTCGGAGTATTTATTTCCAGGTGGTCTAGTTCTGCCAAGGTACACTTGATTGTGGCTGTGTCTGCGGTGTACTTGTGTGATAAAATATGTCAGGTTTTGTTGATTAAATTTTTGAAATTTTCCCATGTTCTGATGGGATCTGAAGTGAATGGGGCTGTGAATTCTGGGTTTGTAGCCTTGTTTTCAACCCAGTCAGATATCTCAGGCAATTTTATATTTTCTGGGTGAAGCTTTCTCCAAGGCGACACCTGTGTGTGGGATTGGGTTGGCGCTAACTGCACCATAACTAATTGGTGATCAGAAAAATTGATCTTTTTTGTTGTAAATTTGGAGATTCTTGAGTGGTGCGATTGTGGGATGAGGATGTGGTCAATACAGCTTATCAATATGAGCAGTCCCTCATGTATGTTGGGTCTTGTCACATGGGAAGGATTGGTGAATTGGGGGGAAGAGCATCCTGTAAGCCAAGAGATGCCTTCATTGTGCGATATTCAATGTGTCCAGGTGAGTATCCCCTGGGATTAGGCCATCGATCTGTATTGGAGTTATCCCAGCAGTTGAAATCGCCTAACATGATGATATCTGGTGGGAGGGTGAGGGTAGAAATTTTTTCAAAAAACTTTTTTCTCTCAGTTGCAGTGCACGGTGCGTAGATACATGCTAACGAAATTATTTCATCTTGGCATGTGATTGTTGCTACCAGGACTCGACCATGCAAGTGTGATGATTAAATTGTAATTTTAAATCTTTTGTTGTTTTGGACTATCACCCCACAGTGAGATGTCCATACTAATTGTGATGGTGTGACCCTGGTTGACCAGGACTCTTCTTCCCCTTGTAGGCAGTGGGTTTCTTGGATGGCCAAGATGTCTACAAGAGGTTTTCGCAGGAATGCCAGCTTTTTGACTTGGGACGTATGAGCCCTGGCTCCCGTGATATTTAACGTCCCTATTGACACTGAGGTGCCCACGGCGCCTCAGGAGCTGTTGGGAGGACCCTCTGGTCCTATCCCACCGCGGCTCATTTTGGCCATGCTCCACATCTGTACTCCAACTCTTTCACTGCCATTGTTGATTCCCTTGATCTGACCCAATGATTCAAGGGAATTGCGGTTTTTTGCATTTGCATCAACTTTTCCTGCACAGGTCTCATGTTGATTTGATGCGGGTTGTTGATTGGATTTTATATTTTTGAGGTTCAACTTTGTTGCATTGTGTACCGCATTTTCACCCAAATTGCGGTTGCATTGTTCCTCAGTATGTGCATGACTGATGACGCTTTGTGGCTAAGTCTGGTTACTGTGAAAATTTTCGACCTGGGCATATTGTTCTGATTGGTTGGTTCAGTGAATATCTGAAATATCCTCCTGAATTTGTCCGTGGTTAATGGCGGATTCTGCGCGTGCTGCCGCTTCAGCCGCTGCTCTATTGTGGGCTTTTTGTGCTGCTTTACGCTGTTTACTTGTAACTGGGTCCACAATGGAGTATAGTCCATCTTCACCCCAGTGGAATGGGTGGTGGCCATCAGTCATTTTGGCGAAGTTTTCATTATCTTCATCCATAGCTTCTTCACAAAAATCATTTTCCGTTAAGCCCTCTTTTACAGGGCATGAATGTTCCTTGTGGCCCAGTGAGCCACAGTGGTTGCAAATGGGTGGTGCGCGTTCTGGTGTAACTCAGAATGCAGCCAACTGGCCCCCATCTGCAAAGTGAAATTCTGCTGCATGGGGAATTCTGGATAAATCCTCTTCCACTTCTGGGAAGGGGTTTATTACAGAGATAGCTTTGCCCGTGCACAGGTCAGGCATTAAGCAAAATCGCTGTAATTCAAGTTGTTGGATTTCTCCATAGGCCACAAGACCTTTGCGGAGCTCCTCCTTGATTACCTTATGAGGAAGGTTGGTAGGGAGCGAGTCAAAGGAGATGAATAAATTTTTCGCTTTGTTCCATCTGGTGCGCGCGGTGTGCACAATTTTTTTGCTCTCAGGGAGGGCAATTTCCATGCAGATTTTTGCTGCGGCATCAGCTTCATCGGCTGTTTTGAAACCAATATTGATCCAGCCATGGCCCATGTTGTTGGTGGCTATGTACACCACGTGAGGGAAAAGTGAGGGCTGTGCCTCACATGTTTTCTCCCACAGGGTTGGCTACTCATCCCCAAGGAAGAGTCTGATCCTGTGTTCCACCTTTGACAAAAGTTGGTTGAATTGAATGTACGTGTATTGCACATGCTTTACAGTAAATACCATAAACCCAGATGGTGTCTGAGTTTGCGATTTTTTTATGGCTTGGGTTCCTGGTCCCCCTCCAGGGCATTTCTTGCCCTTAGTTGCACCATTAAGTGCACCACTTGCCGCGACGCTCACCCATGTTGTATTATTTTTGTTATTAAAGTCGCCCATCTTTCCTGTGTGTGATTATCCAAATTTGCTGTTCAAATCAAATTGTAGTAACTAAAGCGATTGTTACGAGAAAGAAAACCCAATCTCCAATAGGATAGTAATCATAATTATCATTGGATACAATCCTCTATTAAATACAATTAGCCATTTAGTCGGTTATTATTGCTGATTAGGCAACATAATTAGAATGTCATCTTGAATCTTAATCTATAAGCTAAATTAAATAAATGTATCAAAAAAATAAATAAAACAAAGCTTAAGTAATCTCAAGCTTGATAATGTGGGCATATAAAATTCTTAAACCCCTCCAAACCCTATATCATAGCATGTGATGCATCATATGCCACAGTGGGGCTGTCCTGCTCCAAGAGCATGATGGGTCAGAACACCAAATCTCATATTTTTCCCAAAAGTTTTCCTCCACAGAGTAATCTGGGCCCTCTACAATAAGGAGTTGGCAGCCATGGCGTGGGCCTTGACCCACTAGTGGTATCGCTTGCAGGGTGCTCAACATGAGGTGACTGTATGGATGGATCACCAAGCTCTCCTATATTTCTGCAAACTGCAGAAGTTGGCACACCAGCAGGCTCAGACCTACCACAACTTGTACAGCTTTAAATTTCAAATATGAGTTTGTTAAGGAAGCGCTTAATTTGCTTCATGACTTTTTAAGTCAAATCCTGCACTTTGCCTGGTAGAATCAGATGAGTAAGACCTTGTCACAGTTATTTCTTCAACTCAAATTTTGGTCATAGCTCCCCCTGTTGTCTCAGTAGCAGACTTAGGTCCAGATGTGCCCTTGGTCTTGAGGGTTCTAGTGGCCCAGATGGAGTGCACAGAGAAGTTGAAATTTTTGGAGAAGCTATCACTTCCAACTCCCAAGCTTTCGTTTTATTCTCTGGTTGAGGGGCTTATCCAATTTAGTTCACACCTGTGGATGCCACCTCTCCTCCAGGATGAAGTCATCCAAGCCCATCATGATTCCCCTGCAGTTGATCACCTGGGGAACAAAAATTGCATCAATTTAGTGAAGAGTACCTTCAACTGGCCAATGCTGTCAAAGGATATTTTAGCATGGATCACTAACTTCATAACATGCACATGGGCTGAATTAGACTGGTTGGGTAAGAAGGGTTTCCTTCACCCTCTGCAGCAGGCGGAGGGGCTGTGGACGTCAGCGTCCGTGGACTCATTGTTGAGCTGCCAACCTCTAATGGATTTGCAGTGGTCATGGTGGTCATAAACCACTTCAATAAATTTTCCTTTTTTATCCCTTGCTCCTCTGCCATCACCTCTGAGGAGACCGCCCGCCTGTTTGTGAGGCACGTGTTTTCTATGTTTGATCTACCACAGGAAATCATCAGTGGCCGTGGTACTCAATTGACAGCGCAGTTTTGGAACAAACACTTAGCGATTTTTGAAAATTACGCTTTGGCACTTTACTGCATATCATCCTCAGTCAGATGGTCAACCTGAACGGGGCAATCAAATCTTGGGACAATACCTTCAGTGTTATACTTCAGCCTCTTAAGATATCTAGGCAGACGATCTTTCGCTTGCCCAGTTTTTTGTATAATAATGGGACTTACAATCCACAGGCTTCTCCTCATCCAAAGCCACCTTGGTTATAACCTGTCATTTTCAGTGGATACATGCTTCTCCTGGAGGTGCCTGATGCAGCTGACCATGCTCAGCACATTTGTGCCACTCAGTCCTTGGTTTGGGAACACCTGGCCAAGCCCATTAGCTGCTATAAACAGTTTGCAAACCATTAGCATCTTCCAGAGAATGAGATTAATTGAGTCACACATCATATTGGACATGTGGCACTTGCGCATACAGGTGCCCTTGTGCAAGTTCACAAGCAAACTCTCAGGCCCTCATTTGGTAGAAATGGACTGGGGGAATGGCTCCTTCTGCTTGAAGTTGCCAGAGAACTCAAAGCAACACCCCACCTGTCATGTCTCGCAGTTGTCCCCATTCAAAGGGGTGATTCCGCCAGAGCCCAAACCCTGTCATGAAAATAGCAGAAGAAGTTTAGACCAGCATGCCAGTTGGGATGTGTGAACACCCAAAAAGCAAGCCAGAATGCCAGAGGCATTGCCAACTGTACGACTTGATATGGAGCTGGGAAATGTGATACCACGAAGTGGTGGTGTAACAACAGGGTAAGGAGTATCCCAACGGCAAATCACACTGAACCCATTCCCAACTCAGTGGTTTGAACTGCAGGAGGTGGGATTACTGGGACAGTCTTGACGAGATTCTTGGTTTAAGAGGCCAACTCATTGGGGGCAATAGGGAGATGGGTTCTCTCTATCCATTGTTGTACATAGGGCCATAAAATCCCCATTTATTGTTGTCAGAAATTCATAAGAGCGGAATTGCAAGACCAAAAGTGTCTGACTCGCTGGGCCCAATCAATGATAGATGGAGCCACGGTGACCAAAAGAATTGGTAAAGCCCACCCAGAGTGCGGGGTGACAGGACACTAGGGAAATGCCATCTGGGATGTGGTTAGAACAGAAAATTAAGAAAATTTGATTTTTAGCAAAAATTTATTTGGGAAAGGAAAGTAAGAAAATTGACCAACAATTTTCTCAGTGCCATGCAACTGATTAAATAGTGGTCAATTGGGTAGTGACAGGATGAGGTCAGGACCCAACAAATTTGGCCTTACCGGCGCATTGTTCAGGAATGGGGGGTTTATTCTTTGGGAACTGACATCACAAAATTTGGCGGTGGGCCGAGTCTCTGTCAGTTTGACCTCAAACATCCAAACTGGGGCTTGACTACATTTCTGACTATTAGCACGATGGCATTTGGCCCAACGGGTGATGCGAATCCCCCTAAGGCTATCCCTTATAGGG
The DNA here is from genome assembly GCA_022478985.1 of Massospora cicadina. NCBI lineage: Eukaryota > Fungi > Entomophthoromycota > Entomophthoromycetes > Entomophthorales > Entomophthoraceae > Massospora > Massospora cicadina. The sequence continues at coordinate 237,367 of JAKSZP010015795.1, forward strand.
ATGGGTCCATTTGGTTGGGAACAGGTTTGGGATGGCCAACCCACTCATGCTCAGTCGTTTAACTGTTCGTTTGGTCAACAGCAGCAAATCAGGTGCAACGCCCAAATTACTATTTGAGGGCTTCGAACCATAGTCATTAGCACCCAATATTTGTTCAACTGGTCTGGAGATTGAATTGGAACTGTCAGGTGATCCGGCCAATATCTCATTCTTCATACTTTTACAGTCATTCAAATTTTGGGCATCAGCCAGATTGCCAGCTGAATTAGACCTGACCAATTTCAATTCGTTAATCTCAGCACAGATTTCACTAATTCGCCACAACAGTTCTTCCAGGGTAAGTGTGGGTATTAGAGGTGGGATTCAAAGTGGACGAGCTGTTACCCATCGCTCATCTACTATGTGAGCGAGGTCACCCTGAGTGATGAGAGGTACCACCATCCTCTTCGGTGTTTTTTTATTTGGGAATGGGAAGATGGCCCAATCAAGAGCCAAAGGACATTCCCTGAGACTTACAAACCATTTATGATAAGGGATCAGAGGAAGCTTAACTCAATGCTATTTTAGCTTTCCAGCGCTCATGAAAATCATTTCAGTATTTAGTTGCTTGAAAGGGCTACTTGGCCTATAGAATAGCTGAGTTAGTGCTCAGGACTGCGCAAACTGTTCAGAGCTCATTGAGGCCTTCCATGCTGCCCACCCCAATTCTCACTCCCTCCTCTGAAGATTTGATTCTGATGGAAATCAAGTTACCCAAGTCCCATAAGAATATTGCCCTCACCCAGTTTCCTGGTGGTGGCACTCCCCTCTTGGAAAAGGAAAGAATAATGTAGGCCCTGGGGAGCATCCCTTGCACTTGTATCAGGTGGTATTCCCTTTTTCCTTCCAAAAAGATATAAAGAGCTGGAAGCCCCCTCATCTGTTGGGATTCTCCCTTTATTGGGGATAGCTCCAACTAAAGGTTGCGACCTGCCTACAGGTGGATTCCAGATTGGGCTCTCCATTAAATTGGGTTGAGATAATCCAAAGTATTGGGGATTGGCCCCAATAATATTTAATATTTATTAATTTGACACCGGCAACCAATGCCAAGGATGTTGAACCTCAATTAGTCATGGTGAAATCCCTTTTGGCGCTCACGCCGCAATCAAGTAACATTTTAGGGCGCACCAGCGAATTATGCCAAGGATGTTCAAGATCCCCTTGTATTATTTATTTATATTTATCTCAGTTGGCAATTGACTTCAAAATTCTCCCTATCCTGATTCTTCCCTTTCCCAATCTTATTATAGCCTTGAGGTCCTATAAATACCTCAATTTTTGCTTTCAATAAAGCACCATTTCTCATAATATCCTTTCCTTTTATAGCTTTACCTGAGGCCTTAATGGCCTATTAACTCGCTGGGGCTTTGGGGCCCTGACAATAATTGTCTTGGATATGGCTAAGAAGAACCAGACTGGGCTCCCAGTTGGGGTGTGCGAGCACCCAGTTGAGGGCCCAGAATGCCAGAGGCATAGCAGTCTGAGTGACTAGAGAAGTGGGGATCTACAGGTCACTTGAGGAAAGCAAATATTCAATAATGCACTGAAGGCCCCCAAGGCAAACCAGATGGTTGCGTTGAAGGCAACCGCGAGTCTTATGGGGAAACCCCCAAGGGTGGAAGAGGCAGGGAGGATGAAGACTCCTCCAGTGTTTACAGTTGCTGGCTTTCAGATTCTGATGGGGGCTTGTGCGCCAGCAGGAGGCAGCACAGAGGCTACCACGTTATTGAAGATATGGGTAGAAGTATGGTAAACCCCATGAGAGGGGCTGAGACTGAGTTTCCCCTGGAGGGGACACTCTAGGTACCACTGGTGATCTGGAACTGCAGTGTCAGGGGAAGCTATGGGAGCTGAACCCATGCGCGGCGGGCCAGGAATGCCTTGGGGCTGCTCCAACTGAGGAGCAGTTTCAGTGAACTCAACGCCCAAATGAACAGAAGGGCCTCCATTTAATGGATGCGTGGAAACAAATGGAACAGTGGGTTCGCCTTTGGGGGTGGGATGGATTATCATGTTTGTGATCCGCTGCCACATGTCAGGATTGAGTGACCAGATAATCTAGTCAGCGGACATTGGAAAGAGTTTTTGGGAGATGGTGCACTTTGTTGGATCAATTGACAGAAATGTTTATTTTGTTTTAAAAGTAGATGGAGTCCATGGCAAACTAGGCGGATTTCTCAGATTTATTTTGGTGAAGGCAAAAAAGAACGAACTGACAACTGCCCTCGGTGGGGCCTGTTGTTTTTAAATGGGGCAATAGGCAAGGGGAAGTATTGGGGGATTAGTTATTTGGGGAATGGGAAAAGAATTCAGTTGGCTGGCTCAGAGGGGGGTAAAAGGCAGCTCCTGAGTCAGGAAAAAGCTTATAAAATTTTGCAGGGTTTCCCAACTTCTTGGGACCAAGCAAATTAATACTGCCAATCCAGGTCCCAATGACTCAAATTGGCCTGTTTGCATGGCTGGGGCTTTCCAGATTTGTCTTGGGAGGCAGGGGTCCATGGATCGGGTTTGTTGTGATTCGGCCAATCCCACAATTGGGCGGCTCATACAATATGAAATTCCTGGATCTGTTTTGGAACATTAGACCTGATGATCTGAGCCATTTGGTACTTGGTTTGTGATCTGAGCCATGTTCTGATCTGGCTTTTGAAGTAGGCCATCCCAAACCAGCTCTCCTAGTCTGGAAATTACCAGCTGGGCTCCAATATTGGGAATTGCCATTTTCCCAATTTTTGGCCATGGCTTGCCTGAGGATTGTGTGACCTCAGGGCCCTCTCCATGACCCCTGATGTGAGCCATCTCCATGCAGACCCCTTCTATCAATCTTACCAGGATTGAAGAGGGGGAAGGGGTGGGAGTGGGATGGCTTTGGGTAGGAAAGCTATCACTGAGCGCTCATCTATCACATATTTGATGTCGCCCAGCTGTGCCAGAGGGTCCAATGGAGCCTTGGTGCCCCTCTTCATCTGAAAGGGGTGCTGAACCCTATCCAGTTTCAAGGGCTGGTCCCAAGGCTTACAATAATGGGCCAGGTTGGAGTTGCTCCCCCCAAAGCCCTGACATCATCTCCCAGGGAGAACTCGTCCATGTGGTGGACAAGAAGTGGGTTACGGCCTACCCTCTAAAGGTTTCACTGCCCATCCCTGTGTTAAAAACTGGAGAACTGCTATGACAGATAAAAAACTGCGTTGAGGTCTTAGCAAATTAAAATTCAGCGTGAGATAGATGGGGTGAGTCCCTCCCTTAGGCTGATCTTGAATTTGACAAACTTAGTTAAAAACAATAAACCCTCCCCTTCAGCATCAAAACCTCAATCTTCCAACCCCCAAAGTTTGAACAGGTGCCAGAACAATCAGAAGCGGGTGGGTTGGGCATCGAAAACCTGTTCCCAACCACTAGAAACTGTCCTCATGTGGGATGGCCCTGGGAGGCTCCCATTACTCATTGAGCGAGATGTTGCCACTCAAATCAGCATAATTGTGACAAAATCACAATTCAAGCATCTAAGGACAAACCAATAATGACTCAGCCCACAGCTGACACCCTCAGAGTAAGTTTAAATTAAATACCCCACTTGAAGTTCACTGATTTAGATCAAACACTTGGGTGCCCCATTCCATGCGGCCTAATTTTATCCCCAAATCATCTGAGCATTTAAGCAATTGTCCCATACTATCAGGGTAAATACTGACATTAGTGTAATCCCTGAGGTTACAGATATCATTCATCAGATCAAGAGGATATGTGATGAAGTTAGATCAAATAATTGCATATCAAATGAATAATTGTAGCAAAAATGTTTTAGTTGTTTAAATTACCTTAGTGTGATAGTATTGAGTCAATTAATCGCATTAAAACGACTTTACAATGAGACTGAGACGATTCTCACTGCCTTTCAAAATCATATGCAAGTTGCAATCCCATTAGCTTCAGAGAATAATAGTGTACTGTTTAAAATCAATTAAGCTTAGGTAAGTCCAGGAAGTTGGATGGTATATAAAACCAAGGCATTCATCTGTTTAACCTTTGCGGTCAATAAAAATATTATTTATCATGAAAACACTATTAAGTTTATTTAATAAAGTGTTATTGTTAACAATCTACCTCCCCAGCCTACAAGAAACTCCATTTCAACTTTCCTCTTTTAAAACCATATCTTTAACCAACTCTCATACCAGCTTACCCACCATTCCTTATATCTGGACACCTCTAGTGTCTTTGTCATACTGGTTTAAACCCCTTGGTTATGCTAACTCATGGTTAGCTTCCCCCAACCAGGTCAGTAGTACACCAGTCCCTGACAATTTGACCACCAAAATTTACAATAAATATCCCACTGCGTTTTATTATTGCTGGCTTTGATATTTGCCTTGTTGATGGGAAGTTACCAATTGCTGGTGTGGACGTTTTCCCCTGTAAAGAAAGATTAAATAGCTTATAAAGGAGCAGTAAGACCCATTAAAGTGCAGACAGTGAATGAGGCCAACTGTACACCTATGACTTACCCTACAGTTCAATTGCAAAAGAAATTATTTTTAGCTAAAGTGAAAGAAGTCCCACGTTGTTGAATTTGTATTTTAAACTTATCCTGAGACCTATTCATATGATGCACGGAAAATTATGGAAGTGGCTTCACAACTCACTGATGATGCGCTGAGTTGGTTCATAAATACACTAGAAGAGAATGATAATGTGTGCATTAACTATGAGAAATTCAAAGGTCAATTGTTAGCATCAGCGACCCACATTAATACCCAGTTAAAGGCAAGGATAGCCTTGATAAATTTTCAGCAAGAAGGGAAAACTGTTGAGGTATACATACAGATGTTCCTGTATATCTTTCAGAAGACAGAGTTAGATGAAGAGATTGTAGCACTTTACTTCAGACAGGGGTTAGGAAGCCTCTTAGAAGATTTTATCAGATATTAACCCACCACGCTGCCAATAAAAAAAGTTATTGATATCACACAGAATCTAATGGTGAGTTTTGGCGGACCAGAATGCTGTATTCAAGAAAATTACAAGAAGGGAAACCCCCAAACCATTGTTTCCTCATTAAAGAATGATACACAGTCTTATCCATTATTAAGTGTGAACTTATATGTTGAAAAAAGAAGTGCTTTAAAACCATAGCTTTGCTGGACAGTGGGGTCTCACAGAACTTTATCTCAGATTATGCAGCGCGAATGCTGGGCTTACATGAAAAGAAACATTCAATAATAGTAACTCTGGAAAATGAACAGTCTGTAGCTTGCGCTGCTCACATAACATTGACTTAGATATTGAGGCAAGTTAAATGCAAGTTGAGTTTTGGGTTCTGCGTAGTTCACCCCATCCTGTAATTCTTGGGTATCCTTAGGGGACACAGATTGAACTCCAGCACAATTATGGAAAGAACTCTATCACAATTAAGATTAAGGATAGGCTCATTGAGTGCGCTTTGGAAGGAGTTAAAAGTCCTGGAATTTCTGCAACTGTAGTTCAAGGGGGCTCTTTGGAGCCTTGCAGCGGGAAGCTTCCAGAATACATATAAAAATTGTCTTCACTCTTTGGAGAAGAGGAGGCTAGGAAACTACAAGCCCATGGACCCTTTGATCATGCGATTGATTTACTAGAAGGGAAGCATCCCATCCATGGACCAATCTACAGTTACAATCAGCGGGAATAGGAAGCCCTGCATGAATACCTGGATAATATGCTTGAGAAAGGGCTTATATAAGTGTCCGCTCTCCCTGTTCATCACATTTGTTGTCTGTTAGTAAGAAGGATGGGGGACTATGGCCATGCATAAACTACCAGAAGCTCAATTAGATATCAATTAAGAACCATTATTCCTTGCCTGATGCTGATCACCTGAGCGACCAGTTGTCTGGGGCCACAGTCTTCTCAGGTTTACTGAAGGATGCATTCAACCAGATATGGATAAAAGTATGTGATGAGTGAAAAACGGCGTTCAAGACGCGATTTGGGTGATTTTAATATCTGGTGATGCCATTTAGATTGTGCAATGCACCTAGCACATTCCAACAAATGATTAATACGGTTCTGGGTGGTTACATGAACCACTTCTGTGTGGCCTATCTTGATGACATTTTGATTTACAGCAAGACACCAAAGGAACACTTGAAGCACAAGAACTTGATCTTTGAGCAGCTTGGAAGGTACAACTTGAATGTGAAGCTATCAAAGTGTGAGTTTGCGCAGGATGAAGAAGAGTTCCTAAACTATGTTGTAGGCAATAACGGGTTTACCATGGCGCCTAACAAAGTGGAGGCAGACACATTATGGCCAACGCTACCTGCCGGAAAGAGGTCCGCAGTTTCTTAGGTTTAGCAAACTTTAGCCGTGATTTTATCAAGGACTTTTCCACCATTGCATTACCCCTTACCCGTCTTATTTCATAGTATTGTGCCTTTCAATTGGAACTCAGCAACAGAAACTTCTTTTTTCCCTCAAAAAAGCCTTTGTTTCTGCCCCTGCGTTGGCTATTCCTGACTATGAAAATACTTTTGTAGTTGAAACTGAAGCTTCTGGATTTGCACTTGGTGGGGTTTTGTTGAAGTAGGGGATATAGTAGGCTGCATCCCATAGCCTACTATTCTAAGAAACTCATCCCAGCGGAATGTAACTACACTATCTATGACAAAGAGATGTCAGCTATCATTCAGGCATTGAAACACTAGCTTTGGTATCTTTGTGGGGTAAGCACCCTGTAAGGATTATAACAGACCACAAAAATCTCACATATTTTTTCACCCCACTACAGCTAAACCAAAGGCAAGCCAGATGGGCCCTTACTCTTGCGGATTATAATTTAGACACTGGTTACAAACCTGGAAAGGTTAATGTGGTTCCATATTCCCTTAGCTGTCGTCCTGACCTGGTACCTGCCAATGAAGAGTTTTCTAAGTACAATACGCAGGTGCTATTAAAGACCAAGGGCCCTAATGAGCTACTTTCTCATATTGTTCTAGTTGACCAAGGAGAGGAGATTTTGCAAGTACAGAATTATGACGCATTTTACCAAGATGTAAATAATGGTCTTAGCAGGAACTTGGACAGTGCATGGTACAAGAGTGGGATACGTACTAAAAGGTCAAAGGTATATTGGAAAGGTCATATGCCTATTATAAAAGGTCCAAAGCGTTTAGAAATTATATAAAATCATCACGATGTAGCTATGGCTGGAAACCCTGAAAGGAATAAGATGGTACATCTCATTCAACGTACTTTCAGTGTCCTGATCTAATTTGAGATGTAGCAAATTACTTAGCTAGTTGTGAAACATGTGAAGGACTAAGCACGCAGGGGTCATCCTGAGGGCCAGTTGGAGCCGCTAGATGTTGCACAAAAACCTTGGGAATCAGTGTCTATGGATTACATTGTGGAGTCTTCCCTCTCACAGGGATTTAATGCAATTCTGGTAGTTGTGGAACGGTTTACCAAAATGGCTTTCTTTATCCCTACAACTACAAGTATCACTGCAAAAGAGACAGCCCAGCTATTTATGAAGCATATTTTCCTCCATCACAGTACCCCCAGAGAGGTTATCTCAGACCGAGGGCCTCAGTTTACATCACACTTTTGGAAGCAACTTCTCTCAGACCTCATAATTAAAAGATTCATGTCTACGGTATATCATCCTCAAACTGATAGACAAACTGAGAGGGTCAACCAGGTTCTAGAGCAGTACCTAAGTTGTTATGTAAATGCGGAGCAAGATAATTGGGTGATTTGTTGCCAATGGCGCAGTTTTGCTACAATAACCTTGAACACACCTCTACTTGGATGTCACCTTTTAAAGCTAATTATGGACATATGTTCTCTGGAACCACTGCCTGCTACAGAAGCAGACAACCCAATGGGAAGAGATTCCTTAAGTGAGATCTATCAGACACATGCGTTGTGCTTGGAAAACTTGAAGAGAACTTTACAAACCTACAAGAACTTTGCAGACAAGAAGAGGAAACCTTGGAAAAAAATTGGATGTTGGTAGTGAGGTCTATTTGGATGTGTGGAATATACCCATAGATGTATCATGTCACAAGCTTGTCCATCGACGTGTGGGACCTTACAAGGTGACAGAAAATTTAGGGAAGGTGGCTTACCGTGTTGGGCTACCTGAAGGATGGAAGATCCATGATGTGTTCCACAGATCACTGCTGTTCAGAAATGATGGTCAATCCCTACCCCATCAGAAGGTTAGAGACCCAGAACCCCCTCTTATCAAAGGCCCTTGTTTTGAATATGAAGTAGAGGCTATTAAAGGGGGAAAAACACATTATGGTAATGAGCAATACCTGGTGTTGGATTTTTGGTGCTGGAAGGCTCACTTGGTACTTAGGTTACCTAAATCCAACAATATGGGGGTTTTTACCACCAATATAAATAAATTGAATAAATCTATAAACCCTTGAAAAGAGGTGATTTTAATAGTTTTTTATTAAGACCTCAGAGGGTAAGAAACAAACCCCCATAATATGTTGATACTTGATAGTTAAGGTATTGTGACTTGAGGATTAGATTGCTTGGTACATTCCAAATTAGGAAATATGGCAAGTGGGCCTATCGGAGGGTTTCAAACTTGTTTTAGGTTAGGAAGCGGCCAAGAGGGGCTGACAATAGGGATTTTGGAACTGTGAGGTAAGGCTTTCATCAATTTTACCCAATCACTGGGTGGGAAAAGATTTGCACTCGATTGGACCCCCTCCAACCCTATAAAAGGGGCTGGTTGCCGCGGTGTGACCTGGACCAAGTTAATAGGGGTCAGGGGAGAAGCCTCTGATGGTCTCATGGGATTTGGCCGAGAGCTCGGGGTAACCCAACCCCCCAAACTCATAGGGTTTACCCGCGTTTTATTAATAAACTTAGAGCCCAGATTCACTGGGTTCCACCAAGAGTCAGCCAGGGTCTTTTGGCCGGCGAAATCATCATTATACTTAAAATCAATGCTAGTATTATTAGAAGCTGATAAATGTCCAATATTTCTCCATTTTTCCCCCGTTTGCCCCTCAACATCCTTACTGTGCAGCCTAGAGGGCAAAGGTCTGATACCTGGTTAAGTGGGCTGGATATTCTGCAGAAGAGAGCATTTGGGAGCCTGAGGAGAACTTAAAGAATGCAGGCAAGCTGTTAAATAAATGGTAAAAGAAGGTCTCTCAGTAGCTTCAGCCTTGGTGGGGGATGATGTCAGGGTAAATCACGACATTAGTGGAACTCCTGAAATTACAGATATCATCCATCAGGTCAAGAGGATATGTGATGGAGTTAGATCAAATAATTGCATATCAAATGAATAATTGTAGTGAAAAGGTTTGATTAATCATTTGTATTACCTTAATTACAATAATATTGAGTCAATTAATCACACCAAAACGAATTTACAATAAGACTGAGACGATTCTCACTGCCTTTCAAAATCATATGCAAGTTGCAATCCCATTAGCTCCAGAGAATAATAGTGTACTGTTTAAAATCAATTAAGCTTAGGTAAGTCCAGGAAGTTGGATGGTATATAAAACCAAGGCATTCATTTGGTTAACCTTTGTGGTCAATAAAAATATTCTTTATCATGAAAACACTATTAAGTTTATTTACTAAAGTGTTATCAATACTGATCTACCACCCCAGCCTACAAGAAACTCCATTCTAACTACCCCTTTTAAAACCATAGCTTTAGCCAACTCTCATCCCAGCTTACACACCATTCCTTATATCTGGACACCTCATTAGTGTCTTTGTCATACTGGTTTAAACCCCTTGGTTATGCTAGCTCATGGTTAGCTACCCCCAACCAGGTCAGTAGTACATCAGTCCCTGACACACACAAGGAGGATTAATGGTCGATTTACTTTACAAATAACAATAAAAATTCCCTTTTAACTGAACAGAATTTTACTTTTTATAAATTGGTCTTTGGTATTCTGACACCTACCAATGTAGAATTATAGGTTACATAACAACTGGTCCATTGCAGCCACTTTAGTGAGTAAGCTGACCTCTGCCATTAACTAGGCTTACCATGCTCAAGACCTCCTAAACTTCTCACCTCTTGATTAAGCGATCTGCCACCAGGATCTCATCTAGTGAAAAATTATCCCTTCTCCAGGTTAGAATTTACATTCTAGTCAATGGCTCTATTCCAACCCCCTCATGGGGGAATCTCAACCTGACATCCCAATCCAACATTTCTCCAAGCCTGAGCCTGTGGGCTCTGATGGCTGTAACAGCCTAAATTTTTACATTTTGCTACCCACTTTTGTTCCATTAGCGCTTGTTAATCGCACCTCCCAGATCATCTAAACGTTGTCTGAGAAGCAGTACCTTTGGCCTTCTGGCTCACCTTCTGGGTGCTCTTGCACCCCAACAGGCAGGCCAGTCTGAACTTTATCTGCCGCTTCCCTGACACCGTCACCCACCTATCATCTACAACATGGATTAAATCACCCAGGGCAACAAGAGGGAAAGCCACTCTCATGGAATTGGCAGATAAAATTGATATTGGCCTGCAAGTTGGGGTGCGTGAGCACCCAGAAGACAAACCAGAATGCCAAGGACATTGCCATCTGAGTGACTTGGCAATAAGGTAGGAGGGAGGCAAACAGAGAACAATGGCTGGTGACTGCCATAACCATTAACTCAACATACATTTAAATAATAGTCCCTGAGGGAGCCGAAGATTTGAGTACAGGGGACTCTTTTGGCACAACAAGAGGGCCAGAATTTGCCACAGGACCACTAGTGATATATCAGAAGGTGAAATTATGAAACCTCACCTAATGGGAAGATAAGATCTCCAACATAATCAGCACATCTTGACACCAGAGAGCGCTTTTGAATGTAGATATCCCCAACAAGCCACAATGAGATACCTTATTTAATGAAGGTGGGAAGCAGTGTAGTGAGAATGGCCACTAGGAACAATTTTGATATAACCTAAGAAATAATTTTGGGGTTGCTGAGTCTGCAAGTGCTTGGAAAATTTAATAAAAATCAAATTTTCTAGTTAGGAATGAGTTTTCATTAGAAAACAAAAAGGAAAGTATTGACTGACAACCATACTAGTGAGTAATGGTTGGCTTAAAGCCTAAGGGTTTAGGGAATAAATGAGGATGCATTAACAAAGGAATTACAAACTTAACTGATTTTTGGTGGAACAAGATCCCACAACTAACTTGACACTGAATTGACCTTCCGCTGGCTATCTGACTCTTGATCAAATTTTGCCCCTAATTGTTCAACAACTGCAATTTTTCTTGGCTCAATGATGCTTCAAATATGCAGGTAACAGGTATTGGCTATGGCTAAGCCATGAGGGTTCTGTCCCACTGAATATCAAATGAATTTTTCACTTTTGATTTCAATGGAGGCAGACCCCTCAATTTATCCATATTTTTTGCCTTATTGGCAAAACCCAAAATTCTTGCTGAAGTTGAACCTCCCAGTTGATTGAGTTCTTCACCACTTTGGAAGACCCTGACATGAGTTCAGGGACTACATGCTTGTCATTGCCTTTGGCTGGCATCCTCTTGCTGCCACCACCTCCACACATACTTCCCTAATCTGCTGATAAGCTTGCTTGTGATTAGTAGGGAGGGGAATGAGGAACCTCTAAAGAGTAGGCTGTCATCCACTGTTTATCCACCACATGGGCAAGATTGCTCTGGGTGACAAGGGGAACAGCTGCCTTCTTTGGGCCCCTTTTTCATGTGAAAAGGGAATGTCTCACGGTTTAGGTGCAAGGGGTGCTCCCCCAGATGTATAGCCACCAGCCCTTTCCCTTTTTTCCAGAAAAGAAATTTCTCCAAATCTAGTTGCAGAGGTTGATACCCAAAGCTTACAATTATTACTATATATATATATATTAGCACATCACCCTGAGACCCTCAAGTTTTGCCCCTAATGGCCTATACCCCCACCCTTAATTACAGGGATGGTATCATATAAGCTACTATCCTGGGATTTCAGGCTCCCTGTGTATATTCACTTTTTCTTTATTATCTTTTTGGTAGTGTTGGTCCCATGGTCCTCCTACCTCAAATAAACATATTTTGACACATTAATAATCCATCAACTAATAAGGTAGGTCTATCACCCCAACTATCTATCCAATATCTTACCCAGTTATTCCAGTTACTAACCTCACACCTTATTATACCACTTGGTCAGCGCATGACCAATTCTATAGGACTAGAATATTAAACTCTTACTCATACTTCTATATCCCTTGACTATATTTATTCTAGTCAAATACCCATATATCTAATGCCCCATATTGCATTATTGTTGTAAATATATTCCTTATTTTTTCTGTGTACTTTAATTAATGCCATTATTATATCTTAAAAAGTAACCTCTTAAATATTATTCCAAACTATATTGTAAAATTCCCTTTGGATCACTGAACTTCTCTCCTTTATGGTTATGTCCCATTATAATACTTTATTTAAGCCTTTATAGGACCTCTGAACCTCTCCAAAGTAGGTTATATCCTGGCAAAATCATCCCATCATCTTCAGACGAAAGCTCTACTTAGCCAGTTTAGAGTGGTTGACCTTGGTTCCAAACCCTAGGTTGCTTGCGATATATTAAGCATACCAATAATAGCCATAATGTTGGGTTTCTGGGCTAGTACCAGCGAACATAAACCCAGAAACCCGGTGAAATTAATACAAGAGAAACAAGCGATCAAAAACATAGATAAAACACTTTAGAATATTATGTAAAACTTAAGTATACCTGGCAATAACTTAATGGCAAAATGATGGTAAATTGAGAATCCATTAAAAGTTATGATGTCTGCTCTGTAGCAATACAGATTTGATTTTGATATCATGTTTAAGTCAAAGTGATAAAATTACAGAGCTCAACAAAAATCATGCGGTTAAGCTTAATTTATTTATAAAAATGTTATCAATTGGGTGGCAAAGCTAAAAGTCTTGAAGCCCAGCAAAAATTCCAAGATCTTCCTCCAAAAATGTTTGGACATCAAAAATTGATTCCTGGGATGCATTAGACAAAGACATATTTTGTACTGTATCAAAAGCTGTTGTTACTAAGCTAAACGGATTTTTGGGTTCTGAATAAGGCATTGTTGGAACGCTTGGCTTTTGGGTGTCAAATAAATAAGGGGTTCAGGCTGTGGGTTCTCGTCGGGTAAAGCTGCAAAGCTTAAATCCGACATTAGCAAGGAAATCTCAGCCGTGGACTCGGGTAAAGATTCGGATGGTGCAGCTTCGACTCTTGTGCTAAACGAATTCCTGAGGGGACTGGGAGAGAAAACGCTTTTATTGAATATACTGTCAGGTCGAAGGGGTGTTTTAAGTTGAAGCAAATGTGGAGTGAGCTGTGCTAACTCATCTTGCCTTCCTTTGGTGTTAGAAACCTGCATATATTAGTATACATGGCTTATTCGTAGGCATACCTCATCGTCATCCAAAAGAATGTTCCCTTTATCTGTAGAAGTTGGTTCCAATAAAACATTTGCAATTGTCTGCGCAGATGCAGCCAAAGGCGCATCCTTGGTTCCGCGCTTTTTAAGTACGAAAGCGTATGGGTCTGAAGCGCGAAACAAAACAAATTACAATAAGGTCACAACTTTAAGGAAATGACTCCTACCTGAAGTTTCGGCCAAAGTTAGATCACAACCAGACTCAGCTTCAGTAAATGCTAAAATTATTGATTAAAAAATTCAACTATCATATTGTCTCAATATTAAGCTATATAGCGAAAACTCGGTTTTAGTTTGCCGTACCTTTCTTTTTTCTAGAACGGGCTCGAGTCTAAAAATCTTGTTAATCTTAAAAAACAAGCCCAAGAAAATTAGATTTTAAATACCGGATTCTTCTTGATCCCATTCGAAGGAGAAACAGGTTTCCCAAGAAGGATAGAGCCAGGAACGTGGAAAACCTTTTTACCTAGTTGTATAGTTGGTGATTTGGTGAGTAAACCTGCTGCTCCCTTAAAAGGGCTTCTATTTGCAGAATTGATGCAGGTAGCAAAGAATTTGCTGTTAAGGGGAGGAGTATGCTTTGGATTATTGGAAAGCGGTCGCAGTAAGGCTGAAGTATCATTTTGAATAAAAGGTGAACTAAAAGTTTCTTCTGAACTAGGAAATTGAGTCACTTTTGTTTGAGCAAGTTTGTGGGTGGAAAGTGAAGGGATCTGCAAAGCTGTATCAACACAAGGCGTAACTTCCGACGCTTGATGAGGCTTCATTAACAGGGTGGGGTTTACATTCGTATTATTATTTGTGCTGGTAATACTGTTTAATTCTGAAGCGTATTCACAAGATTCTTCTCTAGTAATTAGTGGAAGATTTGGCCTCAGCTCAGGTGCAATTTTCGCTAAGTTTTTCTTAGCTGATGTATCAGAAATTTTTAAACTTTTCTTTATAGTCAATGGGCTTCTAACCAAATTTTGAATTCTTGGTTGCACAGGAGTTTTGTCTTCAGTTAGTTTGGGTGAAAAGCTAAACCCAGAAGAGCTATTTTGAGAATTATAAACACAATCTAAAATGCCATGCTCAATTCTATCTAAATATATTAGTCATTATTATTTTGATTAGAAGTTTTTTAACTGCCAAAGTGCAAAAATACCTTGCTCTCTGAGATCCTGAGATGCAGCGTTACTAGATTTTGGTTGAGGTGACTCAAAACTATAATTATCAACGAATACCGATTCTTTATTTGAATTATTGATGAGCTTGAAATACACTTAGGTTTAATAGCAGGGGCTGCTTTTATAGAACTCGAATGCCCAGGTAACATAGCTTTATATCGCTTCTTTTGAGCAAAGGAAGTGCCCATCGACCGATGACAAGGCTGACGTATGGTACAGCAAACGGAGAGAAGGTGGAGAGGAACACCATTCTGGCATGCCCTCTCATACTTATGAATGTTTTCTAGGTTGGGTTGATCCATAGCTTGTGTATCTTGATAAACTAGATCTATCTCAGATATGAGCAGAATAAATAAAATATGCTTGGATAACTATCTGCTTGTATCAGTTATAGAAAATAAAAAGTTATTGCCGCAGTTGATTTGCCAATCAGTGTATCATAAATTATAGAGTAAAATTTATCATGTGTTTTAATGGATTTCAAAAGTTTTAATGATCTAAGCCTAAAAGTGATACCAAAGCTTGTATTAGCAATTGCTATGAAACCTCTCCATTCCAAAGGTTAAAATAACCCAAGTATTCTCAAATAATCATTGATAAATTCTCTGATTATAATACAATAGCAGGTTTCCTATAATTTATAATATGATAATTATATTATCTAATTATTTTTTATAATAGTACTCTTTAATTAGCTTTATATCTATAAATCTATTAAGAATTATTAAGATAATAGCTGAAATAAATTGATCTAATAAATATCCTTATATTATAAAGTCTGAATTATATCTATCAGCAGTTATTAGTAACTCATACTATATATTTAATTAGTCATTAAATATTTTATCTTTAGAATAGAAATATATTTATTTCTCTATCTATTTTAAAAGTAATCAAGGTGGGTTGACCTTGGGACAAATATACTGCACTAAGATTTTTTTAGCTAGCACAGGTTTTGAACTTGTGTTGAGCAAAACCTGCACTAGAGTGGAAGCAGAAATTACTTTGCCAGTCTAATCACCTTTTTCTCTATCTATTTTAGCAAATAACTAGCTGTTCATTACCTATACTTTGCTATGGTATCTATATAATTTCAGATATTCATATTTATTAATTTAGATTTTATAATATAGATAAACAATAGCCACTCAGCCAAATCTAATTGCTCAATTGAACCAACCAAAAACTACCAACCACCCAGCTAAACCTAACTGAACTTATCAAATCAACTAATAACTAATCACTCCTCAAAACTAAACCATATCCTATTTTTTTAGTACTAGATGGTCCTTTCTAAACCATATCCTATTTTTTTTGTACTAGATGGTCCCAATTAAACCATATCCTATTGATTCAACCAAAAGCCCTCAACCACTTGGCCAAACAAAATAAACCTATAAAGACAATCAAATAACACCAAACTGCTACCTAAATATCTCTATATATTTAAAATTATAGTGTACATACCATGTCTTCCAAACTACTAAATCAACTTCTACTTAACTTAAATTTATTTGAGGTGGGCTGACATGGGGACAATACTGCACCAATTAAGGAAAAATCAAATGAATGGGAAAGGAGGATAAAATCCAGAAAACCACCAAGTATTGTATATGATAGGCCAGGAACTCCATGGACCACCTTTGCTATTTGCTATCTCAGTTTGGTTAATGGTATGCAATGCCAACACAGTCATAATTATCTTCTACCCAAAGTTTCTGTACCAGAATTGAACTTGGGGAGGCAGTGGTAGAGGGAACTTCTGCTTAACTTGCCAAAGGTATTTTATTAATTAGAGAACCAAATTAAGCAGGTTTTTAAAGTTATATAAACCTAACATCCAGATACCCATGCTTTGCTATGGTATTTAAAGTTAATCAGATGATGAGCTCACACTGACATAGCCTATAGGCTGTGCCAGTGCTACTATCAAGCTACTCAGATTAAAAGCTTTACTGTTGCCCTCATGGCTGATGAGCTGATTGTTCTAATTTTACTTAAACTACTTAAAACTCTAATACTGATTTTTATTTAGTTTTGGGTGAGCAATTTGTAAATTATTGATATTATTTGCCAATTCTTACCTACTTGCCCAGATAGATTTAATCTATCAGAATTGATTAGTTTCAGGAGAGCAATTTAATAAGTTATTAGTTAATATTTTCCAATTCTCACCCACTCACCTAAATGGATTAAACCTATATTGTCATGGAATCTGCTGATTAAAGTAAGACTGGGCCTCCAACCTGGGTGTGTAACAACCCAGTGAAAGGCCCAGAATGCCAAAGGCATAGCAATTCTGAGAAGTTGTAGTAGGTATCTCCTATTATTCTGGTGAGGGAAATAAAGGTTAGTAAATATACCAAAGCCCCCATAACAAACCAAATGGCTGCATCGGGGCAACTGCGGGTCTTGCTGGGGCATCCTCCAAGGGTGGGAGAGGCAAAGAGGACGACCAATCCTCTTGGGTTTGCAGTTGTTGAACTTTGGGTTTGCCATTCCACCCATTTTGGACTGTTTCATCATAAAGATTTTTTGAAAGTCATATAAATTTTCAAAAGTTTCAAAATGATGATCAACTTCATGTATTAAATTGAATCAAATCGCTCCAACCATCAGGAGGCCTTGGGCCTCGTCTTGCACCCCTTGGGTGTCTTCAGATTGGTTAGGAAGGTCAGGTGCATCACCAGTGCAGCAGATCAATTAAAAAATATATTTGGGCTGGAACGACCCTTGGTGAAATGGCCTGGATGATCCAGTACCTGGTTTCCACCTCACGATTGTGTGAATGGCAAGTCCTCACCTCCAAATGGAGAATTGCAATTATCAGAGACAGCCTCACTCCACCTGAATCGCGCCAAATCACTAGGGAATTAGCGAGGCGAATCAGGCTGAATTCTCCAATTATTTTGTAGAGTAAGAGGTGATCCCAAAGTGGGTCCACCGGATGCCAAATGGGAACCAGGTTGCTGTGAAGAGTTTGGTGGATCTGATGACTCTCCTGAAGCAGTGGTTTGGCGTTGTAGGCTTCCAGTGAGTTCTTGGATCGCAATTCCCGCCTGTTGGTCCACCAGATTGATGGTTTGGAGGGCCCACTTGATAACCATTGGCCCTGGAATACAGAAAGCTGCATACTTTGCTGGGTTAATACAAAGTATCATGAAGAAAGTGGCGAAGCTCTTGGAGTGGGTTTTGGGTGAGAAAGCTTTATTGAACTTAGAGATGAGAATGGACTGACAACTACTCTTTACAAAGACAGTTGTCTTATATATGGGAAGAGGGGAAAAGGGGCCCTGGAATACATTTTCTTTGGCAGTGATGGCTGATGTACTCAAGGGTACTCTGTCAGGGTTCAGGGCCTCATCATTCGCTTATGAACAGGTCACCAGAGCTTTGCCAACATAAGCGTTGGATCTGCCAGAGAGAGACCCTCACCGATCAGACATAAGCGGATTAACCTGGATTGAAGGTACAGTCAAATTGGGTCCCACCAGGGTCAATTTTGATAAATTTTTAAAATTTTATTTTAAATTTTCCCAGAAGCGAATTTCTGACTCAGATTGGCTTTCCTGGACCTGTAATTTCAGATTCCATGTCCCAAACCTGGTTTCCTGAATTGGGAGCCCATTTCTGAATTTTGGAGCTCATTTCCTTATTACCTAAAGATCCAAAGGATGGCGAAGTGGGGCTCAGAGGGAGGGGAAGCTGCTGTGGAAAGCTTATGGCCTGCATAACCTCATTGCAGACCTCCGTTATCTTTCCAATCAGCTCAGAAGCAGCCAAATGGGGTACTGTGGTGGGGCTTTTGGTGCCAATGCAGTGACCCAACGTTCATCCACTACATGACCCAAATCCCCCAATTGATCCAAGGGCTCCACAGGGCCATTGGGTCCCTTCTTGTTCCTAAAAGGGAACTTTTTCCAGATCTAACCCAAGAGGTTGGGTTTCTAGACTTACATATCTTTCTTGAAGGTTTCAGATGTCATTCAGTCAGTCAGTAAATCTGTTTTATTAAGTAGATATATTAATATTCTTGAAAACTTTCTTTTACCGCTTGAAGTCACTTTTGAGCGATTTTAAATTTAAAGTTTTATTTTATCCACAGCCATCTGCCCAAACCTATTCTTTGATGTCCTTGGCTCCGCCGCCTGCCATCCCAGTGTGGGGCAGCAGTGCACCCCCACCTAGCGTTTTCCACCCCACAGGCAAGCACGTTTGGATGGGCTCAAACAGCTCGCCCACTGCTTCCAACTGTTTTGTCCCCCCTGGGACTTAGAGCTCCACCTGTCGCGCGTCCACCCTTCTCGCCCCCATCCTCTCGCCCTCCCTCGCTCTGCCATTCGCTATTGCCTCAGAGTGGACTATGGACGTTTGTTCCCATATGCTGATAAGGCAATTATTGAGCTAGCCACTGCGGCCTTTGTGCCAGCTGGCTTTATAGACTTCCGCCCTTTTAAGGGCTACTTTGACGTTGGGTTCCAATCTGAGGAGGATGCTGAAGCGGCAGCACAAACTCCTCTAATTTATAAAAAAACCCATTCCCACAACCCGTACTCGCCTCCCTTAAGACACCACGCTGGTGGTATCCTTTGCAAATCTCCCATCCCACCTTCCACCCCAGGTTTTGTATGACCAGTTGGTCGCGGGGCTCATGGCTTATGGCACTCAGCCCAACCTCATCTTTGCCATTCCATCTGGTGCGGAGTGCCTTGCTGCTCCTTGGGCAACAGCCACCATCATACCACACCACCCTACCATAGCCCAACAAATCCCACCCCGTGCTAGTGTGGCTGCAGCGCCTGATCATTTCTTTTGGGCTCAGGTCAATAATGGTAGGCAGATTTGTTCCCTCTTCTTTGGCCTCAACCATGCAAAAAGAGCGTGCCCTCAGGCCAAGTCCGCTGCTGCAGCTTCTGAGCCTCCTTCTGGAGGTTCAGTATGGGGCGCTTTGCTGCCCCCTCCCACCCTCCAATCTCGTTCAGTGGACCCACATGGAAAATCAGCCCCCCCCAAAACTTCCAGCCTCACTCTCCCACCTAAATCTACCCCAGCCAATCAGAGCAATGCTTGGACCACCATTGGCACCCAATCAGCTGCCCATTCGCCCAATCCCACCCACCCAAATTCGAATGCCACTATTCCAGTGGACCAAAATCCATGGGATCTATTGGCTGAAACTGACGAATCAGGTAATGTCCTCATTAGTAAGCATACAGGTCAACCTCTCTGCCAAGGCGATTATGGTCGGGCAGAATTATTCCTTCCTGACTTTGATGAAACCCCTACCCCTCGCCATTTCGCTCCTCTGCCCAATACAGCCCCCTTCCAAAGTGATCACCAGCTCGCCTTAGCTGCGGTGGCCTCTCCTCATTGCCCAAAACTACGCACCGCGGTGGCCCAGTCAGTGGCTCAGCTCCAGCATGGCCTGCCCACCCTCTTCTTCCCCCTGACTTCCCTATATCTTCCTGCAGTGACATCTCAAAACTATTTGATGATGCTGAAGTTGCTGTTATGAATGTCGCAATGGTTGCTTCATTCAACCCCTCAGCCAAAATCACCCGCCACAGTATCTCCCTTTTCACCCAACTTCCTGAAGCTCGCAAAGAAGCTGAAGTTCTCCTCGCAGCTTTTGTTGAAACACTTTCCTGTCAAATCTTGATGCAGAAGAGGAAAACTCCTACTACGCTGACCTCATCCCCCACTATGCGGATGCCCCAACGCCCTGGCTCTCTGCTCTGATCTGGTACTGTAACCAGCATCCCTTGATTGAGGCGGATCTTTCTGAAAACCAACCCCCCGACCCCTCCTACCCTCTGCCATGGTGGGTTAGCAGTTTCTGCTTCCCACCTGGTTAGTAGTTTTGTTTTGTCGTTTTGAGTGTTGTGTTTGGTACTGTCCATCCCCTGGTCAGCGTACCTCAAATAAATTGATATATTAATATTCTTATATAATTTATTTTATATTTATTCAAAGCGAGCTGACCAGGGGATAGATAATACTGTTGGACATTTGCCCTCACAACTGAACAAGAAGAATGTTTTAAGTTGAGTTCAGCTGAATAAGGGAAATGTCAGCCATTTGCAATTTTCTGAGGATGTTATGAGCGATTATAGTATTAATGATGACAAAGCTATTGGAGAAATTGGCCAAAAGTCCCTTGCCAATTCTTGGTGGAACCCCGTTAATTGGGGTAACATGAGTTTGAAACCTCTATGGGCACTAAACAAAATATCGAATGGTCAGAGTAATCTGACCACACAATGGACTTTGGGGCTACCATTGGAAGGCACTCCCCACACCACCCTAAAGTCCTTTAATGCACCTATGTGGGTACTTCCCTTTTATAGGCTTGGCAGGGGTCCCTCAATGTGCAAGAAATTTCTTGGGTGGTGATTGGCTAAAGTTCATAAAAATGTTACCTCATGGGTACGTTCTAGCCAATCACAATTACTCTTTATTCGCTCCACTGCCCTGAAGTGAGTTCCTGAGTTACGATATACTTTACCGCATATTACCTAGTTTTGAAACATTGAGACTATTCCAAACTTGTCCCTGAACTTCCTCCAACTTTTGAAAGCAGTATAAATACTAAATAAGTGGAAATTTGAGGGGATTACTTCTTGTTTTACTCCTGCACACATATTAAAAATCATAAAACCCATTTTTTATAAGTGTTCTTTTTTATTTTATTACATCCTTTGTGGGATCCAGCAGCGCACCACCAAGCAAGCGTTTGTAAGCTGGATTTCTAAAAAATGGTGCTCACTACAGGGGACCCCTGTATGTCAAAAGTAGTTGCTTTTGAAAAGCAACTAGCCAATGCTTTAGTCCGCCTTAAGGAGCTTGAACAGCGTCCTTATAAACTTTCTTTTAAAGAAAAGTTCGTCCCAGGGAAGGAAGCATTGCTTACTTCCATACATATATGAAGCCGCTATGGATTGCACCATAAACAAGAAAAAAGTTCGCCACATCCTTCCTTGTTTGAATCATCTAGCGCAAGAGATAATAGTTTCTAATCTGAACCCTTCATACACTTGGGCAGAGATGAAATAGGCTCTTCTGGAGGAATTCGGATCACAACAGAGTCTACACAGGGAAAACAGGCCTTTATGCGCCTTAGTATGTTTGATGTTGAATCAACCATTGCCTTTGATGGACGCTTTTACCTCACGGTGCAAAGGTGATCACCTCAAACATGCTTACCCTTATTGATGCCATCGCTGCCCTGTTAATTGGGCTAGCCTCTCGACCCTCTCTAGCCAGACACATCATCTCTTTGAAATGCCACTTCAAAAATCTCCATGACATTAAAGAGACTTTGTTCAAAGTGGCCAACTTTCAATTATGGGATAACTTAAATGATGCTGAGGTGAATTCTCCTGCTTCCACCATTGAGAAAAACCGCTTGTTGAGCAGTTGGGAGTGCGTTCATCTGTGCCTATTCTCCCTACAAAACCTGCTCCCCCAGTACAACTTAACAAGGTTAGCACTCCTTCTAAGGAATCAATGCCTTTTAAGGTTGTAACAATTATACGCCTGCACAAGCACACAAAGCTGCTGTGCCTACCTCTCCAGCTAAGCTGGTAATTGAACACTCTACAGCTACCCAATCTTCTGTGATAGTCTCACCTACCTCTATCACGCCTTGCCTGTTGTCATGAATACCCTTGGGGAGGAATCTGAGGGGTTATGATGACGTTGGTTATTACATATTAGGAGCTCCTGCGGAAGTAGAAGTGCCTGATCATTTGAACACTGGAGGAGTAGACGAGTCTACCATACCTGAGGAAACTTTCTCTCAGCCAAATTCTAGGATGTCCAAGAATTATTGACATTGCCAGTGATGATGACCAATTCTTAGCTGGCTTAATACGCCCTCTTCAGCGGGCTCATCCTATAAAATCCATCATGAAGGAAAACTTGAGACCTCTAAAAAGCTAACCTCCACATTTCAGCTCGAGGAGGTCTTATATTTATCACCTAAGTTTGGAGGAATGCTCACTAAGGTTGAAGTGGTCATTCAAAGTATCTGAATATTGGCCATTTTGGATACTGGCTCCCCAGTCAACGTGATCTCCACTAAGCTTATCAAGAAGATAAAACTAGTACCTGATTTGGAGTACACGCAAGAGTTTGGAACCACTGGCCCCAACAATACTCATGCTATTGGGCATACTCCTCTCTTCCCATTTGTCAGAATTGCAGATGACCACATAGTTCAACCCTTTGACCAAATATGAGATTTGACTATTAGGTTATAATCATAGAGGGTCAGCAATAGTGGCCAACTGATGAGAATATCATTGGGCAGAATCCCCAATGATATTAGAAGTTGCTGACTATGAATTATTGTCAGGCATCATCCCCAATGATAATTGAGACCACTGACAGATGATAATTTTGTCAGGCATTATCCCCGATGAAATTAAGCAATAATTTGATATTGGGATAATCCCCAATAGTTAAATTATAGGGAATTGTTCAGAGTGGAATGGATTGGAGTCATCAGAAACTACCCAAGCGTTCAAATGCCGGAGGAAGAGTAGAATTGTTATCAGCCAAAACAATTGATTTTGTGTACCAATTACCAATTGTTTGGTCCATAGAAAGCCCAAATATTACGATGGCTAAAAAACCTAAGGCAATGGTACCTGACAAGATTCAGTGTCTAACACTAAGGGTCAAAACAATATAGGAGTACAAATATTCTCATTGGACAGCTAAAAAGTTGTGTGCCAATTCTAACTATAAAAACCCCAAATAATTCCCTAAAAAATTAGATTCACATTGATATTGGCTTAAGTTGTTTAAACATTGGTTGTTTTTAAACATTACTCTTAAGAGAAGAGTGCAAGGATCAGATATCTGTCATGGAAATGGCAGAAGAAGTTTGGACCAGCCTGCTAGTTGGGATGCGTGAGCACCCAAAAGCAAGCCAGAATGCCAGAGGCATTGCTGACTGTATGACCTGATATGGAGCCAGGAAATGTGATACCACGAGTGGTGGTGCAACAACAAACCACACTGAACCCACTCCCAACTCAAAGGTTCTAGCTGCTAGAGGTAAGATTACTGGGATAGTTTTGACGAGATTCTTGGCTTGAGAGGCCATCTCATTGGGGGCGATAAGGAGATGGATTCTTTCTTTCCATTGATGGACATAGGGCCATAAGATCCCCATGTATTATTGCCAGAAGTTCATAAGAGCGGGGTTGTAAAGCCAAAAGTGCCAGACTCGCTGCGCCCAATTGGCAATGGAGGGAGCCATAGTGACCAAAAGAATTGGTAAAGCCCACCCAGAGTGTGGGGCGACGGGACTCCAGGGAAATGCCATCTGGGATGCGGTCAAAATGTAAAATAAAAAATTTGGTTTTCTGATAAAATTTTTGGAATGGCAAGTAAGAAAATCAACCAACAATTCTCTCAGTGCCATGCAACTGATTAAATAATGGTCGATTGGGTGGTGACAGGATGGGGTCAGGGCCCACAAATTTAACTTAACTGGCAAATTGTTTGGGAAAGGGTGTGTTTATTCTTTGGGAACTGACATCAAAAAATTCGGCGGTGGGTGAGTCTCTGTCAGTTCGACCTCAAATGTCCAAACCAGGGCTCAACTACGTTTCTGACGGTTAGCATGATGGCGTTTGGCCCAACAGGTGATGGGAATTCCCCAAGGCCATCCCATATAGGGATGGGTCCATTTGGTTGGGAACGGGTTTGGGATGGCCAACCCACCTGCGCTCAGTCATTTAACTGTTTGTTTGGTCAACAGCAGCACATTGGGTGTACCACCTGAATTACTATCAGAGGGCTTTGAACCCTCATCAATGGCGCCCAATATTTGTTCTTTTGGATTAGTAATTAAATTGGAACCATTGAGCAATCCGGCCAATATCTCATTCTTCATGCTTTTACAGCCAATCAAATTTTGGGCATCTCCAGATTGCCGGCAGAATTAGATCTGACCAATTTCAATTCAGTAATCTCAGCACAGATTTCACTAATTCCCTGCAACAGTTCTGCTGAGGTAAGTGTGGGTATTGGGGGTGGGATCCAAAGCGGACGAGCTGTCACCCATCGCTCATCTACTATGTGAGAGAGATCACCCTGAGTGATGAGAGGTACCGCAATCCTCTTTGGTGTCTTTTTATTTGGGAATGGGAAGATGACCCAATCGAGAGCCAAAGGATGTTCCCCGAGACTTACATTACCCTTTCCTTTTATCAAAGGAATGGCACCCCCACCAGGAAACTGCGCCAGAGCCACATTCTTGTGTGCTTTAGGCAACTTGATAGCCATAATCATCGCGATCTTCTGAGGAGGGCGGGGAGCCTCAGGGTGGGATGCGTGGAAGGCTTCAACCAGGGCCATGCAATTCGCACAATCGCGCGCCTTGCCCCAACTATTTTTCGTAGGCCAGGTATCCTTTCCAGGCCATGAGATATTGGACTGAACATCGCAACTTGCGAGATGCCAGGATAGCCTCTACCTCAGCTTCTTCCTCATTATTGACAATGATCGGTTCTGGGTCTGTGGAAGTTACACCCTTGAAGGGCGACAACTGGGAAACATGGAAAACTGGGTGCTTTCAATGCGTGGGAAGCTTCAAGCATAATGCCCCGTTACCCAATACTTCCTCCACTAAGTGAGGACCTGAACGCTTACTGGCGAACTTGCAGGAAGGGGTAGAATTTGTAAATGGCGGGTATCAAGCATGACGTAGGAACCCACCATAAAGTCATGACCCAGAAGGCGCTTACAATCCACATATCGAAATAGTCATCAATGGCTTTGGTGAGGTGTTCCTGCACTAAGGCTTGAGTCAATCAAATATGGGTAGCATGATCTATGGCAGCTTGAACCTCATGTAACAAGCATGTCCCGACTGAAAATGATGGGTTATAACCCAACGTTGCTTCATATGGTGAAAACCCCATGGATGCATGGATCCTGTTATTGTATGCAAGTTTGAGTGAGAGGCAAGTCACCGGCCCAAGTATCCTGTGCTGCTGCAGCATAGCAATGCAGGTACTGTTCGAGAACTTGGTTAACCCACTCGGTCTGACCATCAGACTGGGAGTGATATGCCATGGATTGACAGGGGTATCTTCAGGATCAATAGGAGTTCACTCCAAAAGCGTGCGGTAAACTGAGTACCCTGGTCACTAATGATTTCCTGGGGAAGACCAAACATCAAAAACACATATCGTACAAAAAGATGGGCAATTTCTTCCAACATAATCATGGAAGTGCAAGGAATAAAAAGGGAAAATTTTGCAAAGCAATCCACCACTACCATCACCGCTGTGAACCCATTAGAACAGGGGAGATCGATGATAAAATCTATGGACACTGAGGTCCATGGACCTTCTGCCTGCTGTAAATGGTGCAGGAGGCCATTTTTACCAGAGCGATCCAACTTGGCCCTAGCACAAGTAACACAATTAGCGATCCAAGCCGGGACCTCTTTGGTCAGTCCTGCCCAATTGAAGGTTCGCTTGATCAGATCAATGCAATTCTTGTTACTGGGATGTCTGACCGTGGGGGGATCATGGTGTGCGCGGAATACTTTCGGGTGGAAGGAGGGGGAAACCAAACATGAGAACAGAAGTAAATGAGTCCCTCTTCTAAGGAGTATAGGGAGTGTTTGGGATTCAAGTGAGCCAACTGCTCGACCAACTCCACGCCCTCAGGGCAGGCCGTTTGACCGGCTAACACCTGGGCCAATAATGGATCTTCAGGAGACAACATGGCAGAGGAAACAATGGAGGGAACAATCGACAAAATCTGAGTGGCAGGGATAATGGTAAAGAGATCCACTTCCTCAGGTTCTAAGGGACAGTGAGCAGGACTACGGCTTAGGAAATGGGGAAGGACAAGAGCGCACCTTTGTCAAATTCATATTTGAAGTTAAAACTGCACAGGTTTTGATAGGTTTGGGCCGGCCAGTGCACCAATTTTTGGGGTTTGTGGAAATACAAGAGAGCCTGGTGATCTGTGCAAACCATTAGCTCATGACGAGCACCTTGCAACAGGTACCACCAATGAGTTAATGCCCATGCAACAGCAGCCAGTTCCTTGTCATAAATGGCCCAAGACTGCTCCATAGTAGTGAATTTTTGGGAAAAATAAGTGACCGGATGTTCAAGACCATCATGGTCCTGAAGCAGCACCGCGCCCACTGCTACCAATGAAGCATCACATGCAACGATGTATGGTTTGGTGGGATTGGCATGTTTCAAAATGGGAGGAGACATGAACACCTCCTTGATTAATTCAAACGCCTTCTGACATTCAGGGGTCCAACAAAATGGTACATTTTTTCCAGTGAGGGGATGGAGTGGGGCGGCCAACTGGGAAAGTGTGGGGGAAAATTTTTCAAAGATGATAGTTCCCAAGAAACTCCAAAGTTGCTTCTGTGTAGTCAGAGTTGGCCATTCTCAGATTGCATCTAATTTGTTGGGAGGGATAGTGACACCTTCTTTGAGAACCAGGTTTCCGAGAAAAGTGACCTCTTCCTAATAAAAGTCGCACTTAGAAAGCTTTGAGAAACAGCCCTGCTTTATGCAAAGCAATCACCACTGCTTCTAAGTTGATAGCATGTTTTTCAGGAGTTGGGGAATGGACTAGGATATCATAAATATAAGCAATAGCGCAAAAGAACTGGAGATCCCCTAACGCGTTGTCAATCATTTGTTGAAATGTAGCGGGAGCATTTTTCAACCCAAAGGGCATTACGCGAAATTAAAAAATGCCTCGCCTCATTCAGATTGCGGTCAACCATTCCTGTCCTTCCATCACCCAAATTTGGTTGAAAGCGTTCACCTGATCCAGTTTTGAAAACACACAGGATTTGGCAATTTCCTGACTGATTGTCTGCTCTAAAGGCAATGGATAGGGATCTGTAACTGTTATTTTGTTCAAGTGACCGTAATCCACACAAGGATGAAGTGATCCATCCAATTTTCTTGCAAAGACAATAGGGGAGGCGACAGGTGAGGTCTCTTTGAACAATTAACCTTTTTATAACATATTGTCCAAATAGGTATTGAGTGCAACCTCTTACTCCACTGTATGAGGATACAATGGGCAGTTGATGTTCACCAACTCCACGGTTTTCCGAAATCCACAATCATACCTAGTATGTTTTGGCAGATGATCCGCTTTTCCCATGTCAAAGATTCTCCAATATTGCATTAAGCTTTTGGGAAAATCAGCTGGAATGCCCATGGAAGTAACTAAGGTAGTGATAGAGCTGGTCCCTTGTATTTTCTTGAGGGTGTTGATCAAAGGGAAATCACCCTCTGAATCATCATTGGTAAATGACAATGTATTAGACTCTAAATGAATCTTCACATGTTATTGACGCCACCATCCCACACCCAAGATCACTGGGAATACCAAGTTTGGGACGGCTGAAAAACAATCGCAGAAGTTGTATTGGTGGATTGAGAAGTGTATCAGCTGGTGAACGACATACAAAGACTGGTAAGCAGATGAGGCCACCATTACTGAGGAGCCCACATCCATTTCCAGTTTAATTGCTGTGCCAATTCTACACTCATGAAGTTCCCCGCTGCTCTGGTATCCACCAGAGCTTTGAAAGAGGCATGATGCAGACCAATACTGATTTTCATAGGGACAAGGAAATAAGCAAAAGTTGTTTATTGGGAGATTCAACTGACTCATGGATGACTGAAGAAGTAACGGGTATGTTGGGACCAGGATCAGGGATCTTAGCTGGGGCGAAATTGGAAGTACGAGTGCAGGGGAAATCATTTCCTCTGTCTGGGCTTGAACAGTATCATTAATAGTTAACTCTGGAAATGCCAACTCGGACTCAGGGATATGGCAGGGTTGGGACCCACGTCAACTGCTAATTTGATGACAGGTGTATTGTCTACATCTTTGTTAGGAAATCCTATCATAAAGTTCCCCTTCGGATATGGAGAAACGTGGTGAGTTAATGCTTTGACAGTAGTTGCGGTGGCACATATTTGATCTACCAATTCCTGGATGGTAGACCAGACCACGTGATGAGCGGAAATCAAATCCAAGCTCACTCTAAAGACTGCATGAAGCATATCAATAGATAGGCCTGACGTGGGAGCCAGTTCACGAAAGGTAGAAATCAAAGAAGCCAAACTAGGGGCTTTGACCATGACAAGGAGCAGTCTTAATAAGTGGTCTGATTGGGAAACAAGCGGTTTTAAGGCGGCTGATACAACAGCCTTCAGGGGGATGGAGTCTCCTTCTTGTGAGATAGAACGCAAAAGACTTCTCACCCAATGGTGGGCATCTCCATCCACAGCATCTAACAACGCGAGTCCTTGTTGGGCATGAGATATCACAGAAGCATTATTGAGTGTGATCGTTGTCCACATTTGTACTTCAGTGAGAGCGTTGAGAACCTGATTGGCGATCTCTTGGGAGGGGATACTTGATCCTTTTCCTGGGCCGGAGGAAGTAAGAGGAGATGCAGTCTGCACATCTTGAGTGGCTTGAAGAAGGTTTCCCAGAATAGAGTGGATGCTTCTCCCAAAGTCAGAAAGTGACCAAACAAACAACAAACAACACACAACTGATTGTACGTTCATCTGATAGAGGGTAACCACTGCAGCGCCCAATTTGAAACTAAGGTGGAAGTGGCTGAAACAATGGTTGGTCGATTATGTCATGGAAATGGCAGAAGAAGTTTGGACCGGCCTGCCAGTCAGGATGTGTGAGCACCAAAAGCAAGCCAGAATGCCAGAGGCATTGCTGACCGTATGACTTGATATGGAGCCAGGAAATGTGATACCACAAAGTGGTGGTCCAACAACAGGGTGAGGAGTATCCCAACGACAAACCACAATGAACCCACTCCCAACTCAGTGTTTATAGCTGCTAGAGGTGGGATTACTGGGATAGTCTTGACGAGATTCTTGGCTTGAGAGGCCATCTTATCAGGGGCGATAAGGAGATAAATTCTTTCTTTCCATTGATGGACATAGGGCCATAAGATCCCCATGTATTGTTGCCAGAAGTTCATAAGAACAAGGTTGTAAAGCCAAAAGTGTCAGACTCGCTAGGCCCAATTGGTGATGGAGGGAGCTATAGTGACCAAAAGAATTGGTAAAGCCCACCCAGAGTGCGGGGCAATGGGCCACCAGGGAAATGCCATCTGGGATGTGGTCAAAATGTAAAATAAAAATTTTGGTTTTTTTAGTAAAAATTTTATTTGGAATGTAAAGTAAGAAAATTGACCAACAATTCTCTCAGTGCAATGCAACTGATTAAATAGTGGTCAATTGGGTGGTGACAGGATGGGGTTAGGGCCCACAAATTTGACCTAACCAGCGAATTTTTCGGGAATGGGCAGGTTTATTCTTTAGGAACTGACATCACAAAATTTGGCGGCAGGCAAAGTCTCTGTCAGTTTGACCTCAAATGTCCAAACCAGGGCTCAACTACGTTTCTGACGGTTAGCATGATGGCGTTTGGCCTGATAGGTGATGGGAATCCCCCAAGGCTATCCCATATAGGGATGGGTCCATTTGGTTGGGAACAGGTTTGGGACAGCCAACCCGCCAACGCTCAGTCATTTAACTGTTTGTTTGGTCAACAGCAGCACATTGGGCGCACCGCCTGAATTACTATCAGAGGGCTTCAAACCCTCATTGATGGCACCCATTAATTGTTCTACTGGTTTAGTGATTGAATTGGAACTGTTGGGCGATCCAGCCAATATCTCATTATTCATGCTTTTACAGCCATTCAAATTTCGGGCATCTCCAGATTGCCAGCTGAATTAGATCTGACCAATTTCAATCCAGTAATCTCAGCACAGATTTCACTAATTACCTGCAACAGTTCTGCTGAGGTAAGTGTGGGTATTGGTGGTGGGATCCAAAGCGGACAAGCTGTCAAACATCGCTCATCTACTATGTGAGCGAGATCACCCTGAGTGATGAGAGGTACTGCCATCCTCTTTGGTGTCTTTTTATTCAGGAATGGGAAGATGACCCAATCGAGAGCTAAAGGACGTTCCCCAGGACTTACAATATCCTTAGGATTAGCAATATCAAAATCTCCACTTGGATCTGTGAGAAGGGAATAGGGAAAGTTTTACCTACAAGAATCAAAGTATCTTCAAGAGGAAGAAGCACCAGTTTAGCGTTGGACTTTACTCTCAACGTGGCTTTTGAGCAATCAACTATAATAATAGTCTTTATACTATTATTGCCCCAGTTTAACAATCTCATTCAAATAATCGACGCCAGGATCCACAAATTTGTGCAGTTGAAATCCAGGGCTAAAAGCGAGCTACAAAACACAAGATTTTAACATTGGTGTTCACTACAGGGGGTAGTTGAGTTGTTGAAAGCCAATTAAAAATAACGATATCTTTTAAGGAAGGGCTTCAAAAGCTCTGGGCGGAACTACAGGCTGTCAATGAAAATGTGCTCAGCTCACATCTCAATCCAATGTTATTATATTGGAGGAGCATATGATCAAGATGTAGGAAAAGCTCAAACAACTAGGAATAGTTAATAATGACCTATGCGGAAAAGTTGCTTCTTTGAAGTGGAAAGAGGGCGAACTCATCAAGGAAATTTTATTTTCTAGAAAACCAAATGGGAAGCGGATTGAGAATGCATCTGATAATTTCATGAGGAGATGGCAAAAATGACCAAGCATATAGAGGAGTTGGAGAAACACCAATGTGATTGTGAACAATTTGAGGCGAATGATACTGAAGCAAAGGCATGTGAAATGCCAAGCAATAAGACCTCTCCACCCCAAAACATGCCTAAACCATTTGCTGGTGTGTCAGAAATGACTCCCGAAGTCACTCCTATGGCTTCTCAAGTAGCTGGGTCAGGATCTCCTATTAGTGGAACAACTGAGGAGTTTTGAAATGCGTCAAAATTGCCCACTTTTCACCAGGATAACGCCCCGGCATTCTTCAGCTTATTTGAGATGACCATGTTTGGATATGTGGACTGACAAAAAGCGGTAACTGTAATGAACTGCCTTAACACAGACTGCCAAAATCTGGTGCTTCCTCACCTCAATGGGGACAATTGGTCATATGCAGAAGCCAAAGCTGCCATTATGTTGGAGTTTGGAAGCCCTACTCAAATGGTGAATCATAAACAAGAGTTCATGGGTATTCAATTCCTCAAAGATGAGACTTTGGCTTGTTTTGCTGACTGTTTTTACCAAGAAGATCAGACCTTGGCAGGAGCAAATGTGTTAAGCGACTTTGACACCCGCATAGCCATGCAGTTGGCACTTCAGCCCTACCAAGACTTGCATCTGATTATGGTGGCGGCACTAGTGACTGAAACAACAACCTCTCAGATGGTAGACCATCTGAAGATGCTGGGAGCCACATTTGATGCTCCCTATTGTACTTTTAAAGTAGTTCAAATAAAGGCCAAACTATTGTCAAATTTGCCAGGCCATTTAAAGAATTCAGGGGTCGAGTCATGTCTGGAAGTAAACCTGAAGTTCAAAAATGAGCAGACAAATTGACAAACCGCTGTTTCCAATATGGGAAGTTGGGCCATGTAATTGTCCAGTGTTAGGAAAGAAAGACAAAGGATCAGATAAATCTCGGTCAACCTCAAGAGACTGGTTCAGATTCAGGAAAAGGGCCAGCAGTCTAGATCAGGGACAATCTAGTACTGCTGATAAACCTGTCCCGCCTGACATAATGAGAGAGGAACTCGATATCTCTGATCTATTTGTGGATGATGAAACACCGAATCTGCTCCATCAGGGAATTAACTTGGATGTTAATGCTATAACTTGAGCCAAAGCACAGGGGATCGATCCTAAAATTGTTAGCAAGGTCACTCAGCCCTACTTATGACAGCTAGCAGAGAAAGTTAGATCAGCTGAGAGCCCTGAAGACCTAGTCAAAACGAAGTTGGATAAGGCTAACGTTTTTTTAACTTTCAGCACAATCAAGGAATCATTCCCCAATTTATCTGCTCAGATAACCAACGTACTTGATTTGGCAAATAAGGCCGCTATTTATTCAGTAAATACTTTATTGCAGTACTTGGAGTGTACCTATGTCGATATTCTAGTCAATAGGATAAGAGTCCAAGCCATAATTTATAGTGGACCACCAATCAACATCGCTTCCACCAAAATTAGTAAAATGTATGAAAATCTCACCGGATTTGGAGCACCAAAAAGAGTATGGAATGGCTGTACCAGATGTTACCATCTCATGTGGAGCCTACAGTGTGCTACCACTTTGGTTTGGATCGCTGATGGTGTCAGCTCCTGCTATAGTGCTGGCCAATCCAAACTATGACATACTTATTGGGACAGAGTTCTTGAGGAAGTATGGGGTGAAATGCAATTTCGAAGAAAACACCTTGGCAATATTGGGGCAGATGTTGCCTTTGAATTTACCAGTGGAAAGGAGAAACTCCGCTGATAAAGAAGAATAACTTTGTCAATTTAATTTATAATGATGGTATTATAACCATTCACTATAAACTAGTCGGATGGAAATGGAAACCAATGCTAACAGAAATTATAGAGAATTGGGGAATACCTCTAAGGGCGAACGCGGCAAACACTATTCTGCTGGGGGCTCAAATCATAGTTAACACCAGGGTAACGGTGGAACTCCAAGAACAACATTATGGAGAAATCGTCAATCCCTGGGAAAAATCAAGGATCAAACCATGGGTTGCACCAGGGAACTTAATGCCAGGTTATGAAGAGATAAGAGTATTAGTAGCCAATTTGGGAGAAAAGCCGATGGAAATTGAAAAAAATCAGACCATTGCATTTCTGCACTTGCTCCCAATGGTAGAATTATACATTTTTCATGAATTTGGATCGTTTTCCAATGTGATTGACAGCAGGAGTTACCAAAAGTGTCAACATATTAGTGGATTGTGAGCAGCTAGCCAATCTGACTACGAATCAGCAGGAGGACATGCTCTGATTATTTGAAAAATATTGGACAATATTCGCTCAGAACAATCAAGACTTAGGATGTGCAAAAAATGTACTCCACAAAGTTGATACAGGGAAACGTCTGCCGATATGAATGAGACCTGTTTGTAGGTCAAGAACAGCGGAAGCAGAGGTCAGCGATGAGATAAGCAAGTTGGTGGAACATGGGTTACTTGTTCCATCATTGAGCCCATGGGCGAGTCCAATCCTGTAGGTAAAAAAGAAGGATGGATCAAATTAAGTAATGATCAACTATTGCTGACTAAACAAGATCACTAGAAAAGACTCCTATCCGCTGCCCCAAATTGATGACGTGCTTGATCGCCTGGGGGAGGCAAAATACTTTTTGGCTATGGACCTAAATTTTGGGCTATTGGCAAATCGATTTTTAAAAAGAAGATCAGGAAA
Organism: Massospora cicadina; assembly: GCA_022478985.1. Taxonomy (NCBI): domain Eukaryota; kingdom Fungi; phylum Entomophthoromycota; class Entomophthoromycetes; order Entomophthorales; family Entomophthoraceae; genus Massospora; species Massospora cicadina. Next base: position 271,405 of record JAKSZP010015795.1, read on the forward strand.
AATGTGCAATAATTACCACACAAGGACTGTACCAGCTGACCAGAATGCCTCAAGGATTATGCAATGCGCTGGCAACTTTTAAGCGAGCTATGGATTCAATACATAGTGGACTGAAGCTATCCTGCGTGTTAGTCTACTTAGACAATATCAACGTCTTCAGATGAACCTTCTCCAATTATTTGGAGCATCTGGAGGAATTTTTCAAGCGGTTGGCAGCGGCGAATCTAAAAATTAAGCTGAGAAAATGCTACTTTTCAAAAAGAACTCAAATACTTAGGATTTGTTATAAACTCTAATGGATTACAACTGCAACCCATGAAAATAGAAGCTATCAAGCGGATGTCAATCCCAAAAAGAGTTCAGGATATTCAAGTCTTCTTGGGAATGGTCAGGTACTATCGCCAATTCATCAAAGACTTCGCTGGAACTGCCAAACCTCTATTTCACCTACTCAAGATTCTGAAAAAAGGATTTGTGTGGAATGAGTAGGCTCAGAGGTCATTTGATAAGCTCCAAACGTATCTCATGAGAAGCCCAGTCTTAAAATACCAGAATTTTAGTCAGGAAAACATAATTCAAGTGGATGTCTCGTTAATGGCAATTGGAGCCATTCTAAGTCAATTAGATGACAACAGGGACGAACATCCAGTAGCCTAAATGAGTAGAACATTATTGCAAGCAGAAAGAAACTATACTGTGATGGAGTGAGAGTGTCTGGTGGTCATCCATGCCTGCAAACAATTCCAAGTCTACATATATGGAATGCACTTTAAAGTCATAACTGACCACTTGTCCCTGCGCTGGCTTCATAACCTGAAGGAACTAGAAGGCTGGTTGACCCAATGGGCTTTAAAGCTTCAAGCCTACAATTTTGAAATTATCCATCAGGCTGGTATGGTACATCAGAATGCCAATGGATTGTCTTGATTGCCAGTTGTTCATGTTATTTATCATCAGGCGGATGCACTATTCCAGTGAATGATCAAAGGAGATTTTGGGGATGAACCCCAAGAAATTCAGAATGTATTACAAAAAGCCATGGAAAATACCGAATTTAAGGATAATCAATTATACAAAACAATTGAAGGAAAACAGGTTTTATTTCATAAACCATCAGAATGAGCGGAAATCATTTGAGCCGCTCACAAGGTCATTGGCCATGGTGGCCTAAGGAAAACAGTGGATCATATTTTTCAGTATTATTACTGGAAATTGATCAATTATGACATTGCAGATTACCTAGCCTGCTGTGTGGAATGTCAGCTGCACAAGCCACACAAGAACATTGTAGGGTACTGAATAGTACGCCCAGGTTTTGCATGGCACACGGTGTCCATAGACATTATGGGACCCTTAAGTATCAGCACCAGAGGAGTGAAGTATATAATCGTCACAATAGATCACTTAACCCAATGGGTCAAAACAAGAGCCCTCAGCAAAGTAGACGCAATAAGTATGGTGAAGTTTATACTTGACCAAGTGATCTATTGGCATGGTTGCCCTCAAGTAATTCTCAGTGACAATGGAACCAACTTTACTTCACATGTGATTCCCAGGCTTAACAAATTAATGGAAATCCGTGGTGTTGTATCCATCCCCTATTATCAGATGAACATAATGGTGGAAAGAGTGAATGCAGCTCTAGCCTCAACCTTACAAAAATTGGTCATGGGGAAAACTTCCACATGTGGGAGCATATCTGAGTTAAGTCACTTTTGCTTATAATATCAGTTACTATTCAGTAACCAAGAAAAAACCATTCAAACTGTTATACAGGCGGAAAGCCGCATTGCCGCTGATATTGTATTCAGCAGTAGAGCCATCTTTGGGGATGAATGCCAAAACATTATCTATCCCGACTGTCCAATATCCTGATTGAATTACAATCTTGGACATTTGATATGACATTGAGGAAAATAATCAATGCAAAGAAAATGGATGACAAGAATTGACTTCCGTTGAAAAAATACCATATGGGCAATAGGGTAGCCTATTGTGATACCCATGGGTTCAAGAAAAAATAAGTTGGACGCCCTATGGATGGGACCATTTGAAATTATGGCCAAGTCAGCAAATGATGCCTATATGATCAAGAATACTGAGGATGGTCACATAGTTAATAGAGTCCATGCAAAATACTTAAAGTATTGGACTTAGAAAAAAAAAGAAAGAGAAAAAATTAAAAAAAACTAAAAAAGAAAAAAGATGCATAAAAATACAAAAAAGTAGAAAATAATAGAAAAAACAATTTAATCTGAACATTAATGCATCTAGTGATATTCCCACCTACTGAGCGTGGAGGAAGGAATAGTAGTGGGAATGAGTTCCAAGTGTCAGCAAGATCAGAAAGGGCTGAAACTAGGTCCGCCAGAATAGTCCCTATCAACGAGATGTTGAGACCCATCCTGGGGTTGGTACAGGTGGCAAGAGTGCCAGCGGAACCTGTCCTGGGGTTTGTACAGGTGGAAAGAGTGCCAAAAACCCGTCCTGGGGTTTGTACAGGTGGAACAGTTGATCTCTCACAACTAATGCAAAGATGGGACTGGCATAGCATGATGTCATGGGAACTGCACTTGAGAAGAGGCAGCAACAGGTAGAAATCAAGGATATGAAGTCATTGAACTGAGCATAGCATATGTTCATTGAGTGTGGACAGGGCTGCACTACGCTGAGGATATAGGAAATATGACAAACCAAATATGAGCTCCAGCTGAGGCAGCTTCCTTCCCAAGGGTTCTATCTTCCATTGGATATCTGGTCAAGAAGGGGGATGTGTCAGAATTGCAGATGACCACATAGTCTAACCCTTTGACCAAATATGGGATTTGAAGATTAGGTTATAATCGTAGAGGATCAGCAATAGTGGCCAACTGATGAGAATATCATTGGGCAGAATCCCCAATGATATTAGAAGTTGCTGACTATGAATTATTGTCGGGCATCATCCCCAATGATAATTGAGGCCACCAACAGATGATAATTTCATCAGGCATTATCCCCAATGAAATTAAGCAATAATTTGATATTGGGATAATCCCCAATAGTTGAGTTATAGGGAATTGTTCAGAGTGGAATAGATTGGAGTCATCAGAAACTACCCAAACGTTCAAATGCCGGAGGAAGAGTAGAATTGTTATCAGCCAAAACAATTGGTTTTGTGTACCAATTACCAATTGTTTGGTCCATAGAAAGCCCAAATATTACGATGCCTAAAAAACCTAAGGCAATGGTACCTGACAAGATTCAGTGTCTAACACTAAGGGTCAAAACAATATAGGAGCACAAATATTCTCATTGGACAGCTAAAAAGTTGTGTGCCGATTCTAACTATAAAAACCCCAAATAATTCCCTAATAAAATTAGATTAACACTGATATTAACTTAAGTTGTTCAAACATTGGTTGTTTTAAACATTACTATTAAGAGAAGTGTGCAAGAATCAGATAGCTTTAGGATTAGTAATATCAAGATCTCCGCTTGGATCTGTGAGAAGGGAATAGGGAAAGTGTTCCCTACTAGAAGCAAAGTATCTTCAAGAGGAAGAAGCACCAGTTTAGCGTTGGACTTTACTCTCAACGTGGCTTTTCGAGCAATCAACTATAATAACAGTCTTCATACTATTATTGACCCAGTCTAACAATCTCATTCAAATAATCAACGCCAGGATCCACGAATTTGTGTAGTTGAAATCCAGGGCTAAAAGAGAGCTACAAAGCCCAAGATTTTAACACCATTCGAATTGTGAAGCTTATCCTATCAGCCCCTACTGTGGCTTTAGACAATAACGCATATGATATGCTCATTGGCACTCAGTTTATGATTTAGTATGAAGGTATAAGCAACCTGAAGCATAGGAACCTCTCGTTACTCAACTACAAAGTCCCTTTAGTATTATCCAATAAAGAACCCATCAAGCACGAATACTCTTGCCTGGTCAAATATTCTTTTTCAGCTATAACCTTGCCCTATTCCACGTCAGGTCTCAATACAAAAAAATTACCTGATTCAGTGGATGCCGAGAATGCATCCCTTTTTGTTCGGCAGATGAGGTTTTGATCAATCCTGGGGAACAAAGAGTGGGTTGACACTAAAATCACACTACAAACCCCCCATCATTGTCTATTGCACCTCGTAAGTATTGAGGGTGTTAGCCCCTTGGAGCCTCGTGTCCTGCTTGGGATACTAGACCCAGCCTATCAGAGGTCTATTACCCTTTTTGTAGGAAACCTCACCGGAAAAGATATGATCATATGGAAACACCAGGAGATTGGTAGAGGTTTCCTACTCCCAGTAGAAGACATTGAACATATCCACTCCGTTGGCTCTATGTCAGATCTGGGCTTACCCATGGACAACATGGTGTGCACCTTGCCCAATGTGCATATTTTGTATAAGTTGACCCCAGAGGAGTTGGAAAAAGTTCATTCCTTATTAGACGAATACAGTGACATATTCTCTAAATTGGAAACTAACTATGGCCTCATGAAGGGCTGGTGCCACTGTTGAATTTTAGGTCTATTAAGTATGGCTGGTTCTTCTTCTGTGGTAAGTTGGAGTTTCAAACATCTATTGTATGCAGACAATAAACCAGACGGTGACTATAATTAATATATAACTCCTTGGTAATTATAATTGAAGCCGTCTTCTTCTGTCATTACTTAGATGATGGCACGCTGCCCTGAACCTTCTGATCCTAAGTAAATTCTCGACTTAGTACAACGTAATTATTAAATACAAAAATCTTATAAGATAAACAATAAACTTGTGGTAATAGTTGATGATTTATTAGTATCAACTTGGGATAATTTATAGGGTTTGATGTTCACCACATCTTACCCATGACGCCTCAATTTCAATGGCACTTGGCTAGAGAAAGTAACGAGTTTATTTAAAAGAGTCTACAATTCATTTGACTCAAGACATTTCAAATGCCTCAGTGTCAGTATCAAACTCAGAAATATTCTAAAGACAGCATTTTTAACGTGTCTGCAAATAGCTGAACTGATACTCATCTCAAGCAATTGGCAGCACATACCAAGGTGATCTGCACCACTAATTAGTAATTAATTTGATTGAAAACTTGATTGACATAAAAACTAATTTTGACATAGACCAAATAAGCCCACCTGCCCGGGTCATTTAGTTAGCTATTATTTTAAGTCCAACCAAACCAACAAAGCCCCTGTGCCCATGTCATCATAGTCAAATATTATTAAGAGGAATTGCTAGGCCACAGATCTTAAGCTTTGCATAAGCTTAGAAAATTTTTGATATATATCACTTATATCCAATATGATCCATATTAAATTAAACATGTTAACATTATTATGTCCCTATCAAATATCTGAAAATAAATTCAGTCAATAACTAAAAAGCCACTCCATTGATGTAGGTGATGCCCAGCTTATAAGTCCAAACCTTATCATAAATCAAAGGTGGAGGAACAACATATGAGGACAGAGCTCCAACAGTTATTAGACGCGGGGTTACTTATTCCTTCACAAAGCCCTTGGTCTTCCCCTCTTATTAATTAAAAAGAAAAATGGAGGCCATCATATAGTCATGGATTAATGTAGGTTAAATAGCCTCACTAAGAAGGATAGCTATCCTATCCCTAGCATTGGTGATGCCCTGGCCCAACTCTCTGGCTCTAACTTCTTCTCCACCATGGACTTGGCTAGTGGCTATTGGCAGATAGATCTTTCTCCTCAAGGTCAGGAGAAATGTGCTCTTATTTGTAGTGAAGGTCTCTTCCAACCCACACGATTACCCCAAGTGTTGTTCAACGACCCTGCCTCTTTCCAGCGTGCAATAGATCACATCTTGCAGGACCTTAAGTCAACTTGTGTCATCGTCTATCTTGATGACATCACGGTTTCTCTAAAACCTTCAACTAACATCTTGATCACTTGAAGGAGGTGTTCCAACGGTTATGTCAGTCCAATATTAAGTTGAAGCCCTCAAAATATATTTTCTTCCAAAGAAAATTGGATTTTCTCGGCCACTACATTTCACAATAAGGTATTCAGCCCATGCAGGACAAGGTTGAAGCCATTTCAAAAATGCCGCCCCCTAAAAAGCTACGGAATATTCAGGTATTTCTAGGGATGATGGGGTATTATCACCAGTTCATCCAAAGTTCGCTCAACTCAGTGAGCCCCTTGTCCATCTATTAACACAGAATACCCCTTTCTAATAGGGTGCTGAGAAAAAAACCGCTTTTGAGATGGTGAAACAGCTATTACAACAACGTCCTATACTACGGCATCCTGATTATAATAAACCCTTCATCTTATTCACTGATGCCTCAGACTATGCTGTTGAGGCCATTCTAGCCCAACTCGATGAACACGGTTTAGATCATTTCTTTTCCTATTTTAGCAAGATGCTGTCAAAGGCGGAACATAACTACAGTGTAACAGAGAAATAGTGCCTTGATGTCTTGTTAGCTGTTAAGCACTACCGCCATTTTCTATATGAAACCACTTTCACTGTAGTTACAGACCACGCATCTATAAAATGGTTGCAAAACATGAAGGATCCTACTGGCCGGTTAGCTTGCTGGGCTCTAAAGCTCCAGCCTTATGATATGAAGATTGAATACCGTTCAGGAACCTGTCACTTAAATGATGATGGGTTGACCTAAATGCCTTTCCTCCACTTAGATAACAGTGAGGCGGAAAGTTACAGACTTTCTAATGACCCCAAATGGATGGGTGGATGAGGATGAGCCTGTACAGAAAATGTTAGCCCAACACTCCAATAACACCAAACTGGAGAATGGAAAGTTGTATAAGCAGGTGGGGACAAGATGGCTACCCTACCTTTGGCCCTCAGAACGTGTATCTGTTATCCTAGAAGCTCATTCCACTCTAGGTTATGGTGGGCCAAGAAAACCTATGAGTGGATCAAGGATCGGTACTATTGGGATGGAATTATGGAAGCTATTGTTGATGTCTTGGAAGCTTGCCTTACATGTAAAAAACAATCCAGTTTCAAGACTTGATACCAGTATCAACCCACTACTCCTCAACAACCGTTCCATACCATCAGCTTGGATGTAGTGGGCCCCCTTCCACATACTATTAGTGGAAACAAATTTATCCTAGTAGCTATTGACCATTTCACCAAGTGGGTAAAAGCTGTAGCTCTCCCTGCCCAAATGGTTAAGGAAACTGCCACCTTTCACACAAACACTTTTAGACAAGTCATGGCTGCCCTCAAGTACTACTCTGTGATAATGGTAAGAATTTCACCTCCAGAGTAGCCAAAATCCTGGCCAAGTCTATGGGAGCCCAACAACTGTTCTCAGCTCCATATAACCCCTCCACCAATGGGACTGTGGAGAGAGAAAATGTAACTATGGTTTCCATTCTTTGAAAAATGGAATCTTTTGATCCTCTTGACTGGGATCAATATCTACCCAGTAATCTTATGGATTACCAGATTAGCTACCACCAGATACTAAAAATGTCCCCATTCCGTGTTTTCTATGGGAAGGAGCCAGGCATACCTGCCCTCTTAGTCAAAGATGTATTTTCATATAGAATTGAGGTACCTGATAAGGTCATGAGAAGATTGGCTCAGCGCATCATTCAGCTCCAATCTGAAGTTATGACCAATTTAGAAAAAACAGTGACAAAAGAAGGGCAGGCTGCCAAAGATCTCCAAACCCCCTACCTACTTTCCAAGTGTCTGATATGGTATTGTATTACCATAACTGCATCACTCCCAGAAGCGGTAAGCTTTGATCAATTTGGGAGGGTCCCTTTAACATCACTTACAATAGGGGAAATGATTATTTCATCAAACTGTTAGCTACCAGTATTACCATTAATCGCGTACATGGCCATTTCCTACATCCATACTCTCCCCCCAACATTCTTGAGGGGGCGATGTTAGACATTTGCCCTCACAGCTGAACAAGAATAATGTTTTAGGCCAAGTTCAGCTGAATAAGGAAAATGGCAGCCATTTGCACTTTTCTGAGGATGTTATGAGTAATTTTAATAATAAAGATGACACAGCTATTGGAGAAATTGGCCAAAAGTCCCTGGCCAATTCTCAGTGGAACCCCATTAATTGGAGTAACATGAGTTTAAAACCTCTATGGGCACCAAACAAAATATCGAATGGTCAGAGTAATCTGACCACACAATGGATTTTGGGGCTACCATTGGAAGGCACTCCCCACACCACCCTAAAGTCCTTCAACGCACCTGCGTGGGTACTTCTCTTTTATAGGCTTGTTAGGGGTCCCTCAATGTGCAAGAAATTTCTTGGGTGGTGATTGGCTAAAGTTCATAAAAATGTTACCTCATGGGTACTTTCTATCTAATCACAATGACTCTTCATTCACTCCACTGCCCTGAAGCGAGTTCCCAAGTTATGATATGCTATTCCCGCATATTACCTAAATTGGAATTATTGAGGCTATTCCAAACTCTTTGCCCAAATTCCCTACGACTTTTGAAAGTAGTATAAATGCTAAATAGTTGGAAATCGGAGGGGACTACTTCTTGTTTTACCCCCATGAACATATTAAAAACATAAAACCCATTATTTATAAGTTTTTTTTTATTTTATTACAATCCTTTGTGGGATCCAGCGGTGTAGCACCAAGCGAGCAAGGCTAACAATTTGGTGGCCTATATGTACAATTCCAGTTGCATCATCTGGCTGAACTTGCCGCTTTGGGCAAACCTATTAGTTTTTAAATTGAACTTTATAAATTTCTGATTGTGAAAGTGAGAATAAATAACTTGGTTCCAGAAGGAATCCGTATCCACCAGGTATGAGCATGAAGGGTGTGACACGCAAAGTTAGAGGCAGCCAAACCGCCAAGATGCTCCAACCTCAGGAAAATAGAAATAAAGGTCAGCTGACAATAAGTGCGGGCTAAGAAGGTCACTCTCTGTCTACACTTTGGAAAAGCCCCACATGGAATAGGTTTGCACATAAAATTAAGTGGTTGGTTGACTTTCACGTAAGGAGAGTGTCTTACAACTCTCCTGCTCCCAGCGTGGTAGTACTTGGTGCCTAGGCTAACGTAAAGTAACCAAGCTTGGCTAGTAACAAAGATAATAGAGCCTGCAGGGTGCTGGAACAATAAATTCCCCTATAAAAGGAGTACAATAAATAAATTCAACTAAAAGGAAGGCATAGTATTGGTGGCTGCGGGAAAAGGGGTAAAATCTCTGGGGTTGGAGGGAAACATGGGCGAAATCCAACTGTCACCTTGGGGGAAACATCATCATAAGATGGAAACGGAATGAGTTGGAAGTGCAAGCAGACTTCCTGAGGGGAGGTCCACTGCACAGGGATTATCTGGGTATCAATAATTACAATAAAAGATGGGAAAATGGGAAAAAATGGAAAGATAAAAATGACCTTTAAAAATGTTGGTCATTGTGAAATCAAATCTAAACTTTGTCAGGGTAATTCAGGGGTCTGCTGGGTGATCCCAAGAAGCACTGATTCTGTTGGAATAGGCAACAAAACCATCCACCAGAAAATAAAACCGATCTCACTTGAGTAATCACCTTCTGAAGTTGTATACAACCTGAACGTGTAGTTTTGTAAATTTATAGTAGTTTTGAATTCCATTCCTCAATAAAATGAAGGAACTGTCATTTTTATTTGAATAAACTGTTTTAGCCTGGTCTGATGCAGGGGTTGGGCGTTCTGCACCTCACTAGTACCAACCTTACAAGGTATTTAGCTTGTACCCAGCATTTGGTCTATTGTGTGCTTGAGGTCAGGGAGGGCTTGAGCTTCACCTTCTGGGACTCTTATCATCCAGCCTTATCCTTGGGTTTGGTGCCCACTAACATGTCATTTAACCATGACATACCTCCTGTACTCAATCACAACCTTTTAAAATCCTAAAGACTGTTAAGTGATATCTGCTCCTGGTAAGCTTGATATCCCCTGATAAGATTTAGTCAACAAAGATAATATTTCTTCTTACATTTCTGTTTCATCTTCTAATTCTAATTTGAACATTTAGTCCCTCAGTAGTTTAATCCTGCGCTTTAGCATTGATATGACCCAGGTGAATGTCATAGTACACAAAGTAGAAGATTTGGCTATCATTAATATGGATCTCCTTTAAATATGTTCTCGTCCAGGCTTATGAAAAGAATCAAAGTGGCGCCAGACTTAAATCATTCTCAAGACTATGGAATTGCTAGTCCTTCATATACTAAACTTATATGAGTTTATTCTTCCCTTCCAATACGCTTTGGAAAGTTTTTTACTTTTGGCCCCTGTAGTAGTGTTAGACAATAACTGCTATGACTGCTTTCTGAGAACCAAATTTTTATTGATTTTGATGCAGTAATTAGTTTTAAGGGTACTTATCTTTCTTTAATTGGATACTGAGTACCTTTAATTTTAAAAGATGTTTCAAATAGCAAAGGCAAACTTAAGCGACACGTTTGCTTATTGGAATATCCTAATTCTATCTCTCATCTTAAATACTGAATTTTGGGACCCAAGACTATTCTTTCGCCTCCATCAGCTTGTACATCAGAAGGAATGCCTTTATACTCTATCAATTTAATTGATATTCCTCCAAAAGCTCAAGTTATTATTGATACTGGAGTATAAGTATTTTTGCTGGCTGATCATGTTTTAGAGGTATCTGGTAACAGTAATTCCTCTCATTTGAGGCCTTAACCTGCCCTGGTATTCATAATCCTGCTTATAATAGGACTTTTCTAGTCTTACTAGCTAATCTCACCTCTTGACCTATGCAACTGAATCGAAGTAACCTATCAATTATGTGTGGCCTACTCCTGTTAATGAAATTTTATCTATCTCTTGATGTGGGGTTTACATGATTTTTGGTTGGAAAAACCACATACCATTGCTATAGTTGACGTCAAATTTGGAGTTTCACTTACTCCAGAACAACAGCATGAAACCAAGGCTCTAATTGAAGAGTATGCAGGTATATTCGCCAAAGGTTCTGGAGATTTTGGGCTAACTAAAGATGTGCAGAATCAGGTGAAAACCAGGGATACTCCCCTTTTCAAACCCAGCCTTTATCACAAATCTTATGTTGAGGAGGCTCAGGTCTCAGTGGAATTGAAATAACTACTGATGTGGGGCTACTAACGCATTCTCAAAGTCCATGGGCTTCCCCTCTACTTCTCATCTGAAAAAGATGGAGGTCATAGAGTGGTTATGGACTATCATCGGCTTAATGCTGTTACCCAAAAATATTCTTATCCTCTACCTCACATTGATGACTCATTAAGAATATTGCCTGGGTCACAGATCTTCTTAGCCATGGACCTTGCTAGTGGCTACTGGAAAATTGACCCAGCTCTGTAAGCCGTCAAAAATGCTCCTTAATTTCTAGTGAGGGGTTATTTGAACCTACTTTCATATGCCGCAGGGCTTTGTAATGCCCTGCTACTTTTCAAAGAGCCATGGATGGCTTATTTGGGGATTTAAAACTTTCCTGAATTTTAGTTTATCTAGACAATGTTACTATTTTCTCTAGCACTTTTAAAAGCATTTAGCTCACATCAAAGAAGTATTTGACTTAATGCGTCGCGCTTCGCTTAAGCTAAAATTATCCAGGTGTGCTTTTGTTTAAGACTGAGATGGAATTCTTAGGCCATAAAGTAAATTGTGATGGTATTTTACCCTTATCTAACAAGATACAAGCTATTTTGAACATGCCTGTTCCTAAAAGCTTAAGAAATATTCAGGTGTTTTTAGGGATGGTTGGTTATTACCAACAATTCATACACCAGTTTTCTGAGTTTGAGTAGCCTTTAGTTTATTTATTGCATAAGGAAATACCTTCTTATGGGAAGAATCGCAACAGTAAGCTTTTGATCTTTTGCATCAAGCTTTAGTTAGTGTCCTAATTTTAGCCCATCCTGATTTTCCAAAACCATTTAAATTATTTACCAATGCAAGTAATGTATCTATTGGTCTATTCTGGCTCAGCATGATTCCAACCTGATAGATCATCTTATCGCTTATTATAGTAAAACCCTTTCCAAAGCAAAATGAAATTATAGCATTACTGAGATGGATTGCCTCATAGTCCTATCCGCTATCAAGCATTTTCTCCCTTATATCTATGACAAACATTTCATTATCATCACGGATCATGCTTCCTTAAAAAAGTTATGACAAATGAAAGATCCTGATGTACGCTTAGATAGATGGGCGTTAAAGCTTCAGAATTATGACTCTACAATCTAACATCTTGCTGGAGCTATACACCAAAATGCTGATGTACTTCTTGATTACCTATACTAAATTTATTCACTGCTGAGGAAGATCGTATCTATGATCTGTTTGGCAGACCAGAACTCTGGTATTGTGAATCTAAGGACGTTATAGCAAAGCTACATTTCTTAATTGAGAATACTTAAGTTAAAGAAGGTTCTTTATATAAGAAGTTGGGATTTAAATGGCTGCCTTTTATTCAGCCTTCTGCGTGAACTGATCTATTATGGAGGCTCATCAAACTGTAGGGCATGGAGTTGTCGCTAAGACTTTACAGTGGTTGAAAAGTCATTGTTATTGGGATAACATGCTGGAGACTGTGCACAATGTGTTGGTGACTTGTCTCACTTGCCAACAGCGTAGTGGAAATCCGATTTACCAACACAAAATTGTGGGACCTTCAGGACCTTTTTCTGCTATGAGTATTGATGTGGTGGGCCCCCTCTCCCTACTGCTACTTATGGACATCGTTATATTACATTAGCTATTGATTATTTTACCAAATGGATTAAACCTGTCTCTGTTTTCACTGTCACCATAAGGCTACTTCATCCTTCCTTTTTAAGTAAGTTTTCACCTGGCGTGGTAGCCCAAAAGTTCTATTATCTGATAATGGGACCAACTTTGTTTCACAGGTGGTACCTGAGCTTACTAAATTAATGGGTACTTTTCAGTCATTTACAGCTCCTTACAATCCTTCCACTGATGGTGTGGTCAAGCAAGAAAATGGTACCTTTGTAGCCATTCTTTGAAAGATGGCCTTCAACGATCCTAGTAGATGGAATCTCTACTTACCTAGTGCAATGTTAGACTATAGGGTTAGCTATCATTTTATAATTGGAATGTCTCCTTTAAGTCTCTTTAGAGTTAGGATCCTATTTTACCATCAAGTGTATAACCTATACTTGACGCTGCAACCCGCAAACTAGTGATTTAGCTATGAGGAGGCTAGCTAATGAAACTATCAGAGTACAGGACAAAGCTTCGAGTTTGTTGGACATTTGCCTCCCAGGGGCCTGACAAAGAATGTTGAGGGGCAATTGCAGGAGAAACGAGGAATTTTGGCCATATTCAGGTCTGCGGCTCCCTGAAGTGATGTGAGTCTAAAATGACCCGATAGGTCCTTCTCACATATTTCCTAATTCAAAATGTGCTAAGCAATCTGAACCTCGAACTCTAATATGTTAAATATGAATTATCAACTGAAGAATAGGGATCCTTTCTTAACCCCCGTGGCTATCAATACATACACAAAAAGCCCAGAATTCCCAAGTTTTATTATTTATTTAACCTTATTATTTTAAAGTGGTTTTCTCCCCGGTTTTTGGATTTTTAGGCTTATAAGCACCAGCGAGATAAAAAATCTTCAAAAGTCCAACAAGTGGTGCTCAGTACAGGGGCGCCTGTATACCACCAAACTCCTTTACAGAATGACAACTAACTCGGAACCAAGGCTAACTGCTTTGGAGCAGCAACTAGCCAGCGCTTTGTCTCTCCTCAAAAGGCTTGAGCAGAACTCTTCCCCAGGCCCTTATGGGGCCTCCCCTCTCATTCACAAACTCATTTTTAGGGATAAGTTCACCCCAGGTGAGGGAAGTGTTGCTGTTTTCCTCTTTATGTATAAAGTTGATATGGAAAGGGGCAACGGATCATCTTAAAATTAAGCACATCCTTACTTTATTGAGTTGTGGCGCCCAAGAGATCATGGCTCCACAAATAGCTACCCTTAGCACCTGGGCAGAGGTGAAGCAAGCCATAACTGAAGAATCCGGCTCATTACGAAGTTTGAATAGGCAGAAACAGGCTTTTATGTGCCTTAGCCTATCACAGGGTGAATCAATCGCCTCCTTTGCTAAACGCTTTTACATGAAAGCGCAACCCCTATTGCTTGTTAAAATGCTACCCCTATACGATGCTATTGCAACTATCTTGGCTGGCCTGGTGGCCTATCCTGCATTAGCCATGCATCTCGCTTCCATAAAGCGCACTTTCAAAAATGTAAACGATATCAAGGAGGCCTTGTTAGAGGTGGCGGATATATATGAGCTTGATCCTACACAAGGAGCGATGAGCAAAGCTTCTACGCCACCCAATGTTGCATCTACTATGGCTGTCTCCATTTGAAAACCTGACTCTGCAAAGTTGCCAGCACAAACTGCTTCTACTTCCCATAACAATAAGCAGATGGTTATAGCTGTGACGGGGCAGTGCTCTTCGTTGGCTCCAGCTCAACAAACTTCGTCGGTGAAAGTAGATGCCCCTTTTGCTGGCTCATCTTTATCTTCAAAGCCTTAGTCTAAGCCTAAACCCCTTCCTCGGGTACCAACTGCCCCCATTAACAACGGGTCAAATGGCCAGGTCACGAAAGCTAAACCACCTGGTGCACCAAAGCACCCAGCCACTGCTCGGCCTAATGCTGTTGAAGTTGAAGCATTGAATTCCACGGCGCTGCCCCCTTCATCATCTGGTTCAAAAGTGCAGCTGACACAGCTAGCTATCACTTTGCCTGGCTCCCCTCCTTCAGAAGAGCAGTTTCCAAAGTGCCTGAACGTCACGTTCTCATAAGGCGCTACCTTTATCCCCACCGGCCTTTCCTCTAGTTGTACCTCGCACTAAACCTATAACCATGAGGCAACCCGAATCTATCCCTCCTAAGGCTCAAGTTAAAGCTGTTGCCAATCCCACACCCCCTATGGACTCTCTAACCTGTATTGAGAATCCCTCTGATGACGATACTGAGGGTTGTGAAGATAACGGTCACTATGTCTTAGGAGCCTCAGGGGAAGTGGAGGTACCCAATCACTTAAAACCAGATCGAGTGGATTGGGATAAAGTGCCCAGCCGCACCTATCTTTATCAGGTGTTGAGAGGCCTGGAAGTTATTGATACCACCAGTGACGCGGATCAGCTTGTTGCCTCAATGCTTTGGCTCCCTCAGAGTGTGTATACGTTGCAAACTATCCAGGAGAAATACCCTGAGACTGCCAACCTGCCTTGTCTCTACGCTTTGATCTCAAGGAGGTTCTTGCTCTTCCCCCTCAAGCTGGGTGGAACTTTAACTAAAGTAGAAGTTGTTGTTAAAGGAGCGCGGGTAAGGCTATTCTTGACACTGGGTCTCCTGTGAACGTTGTGTCTTCAAGGCTTATGAAAAATTAAGTTGGCTCCCGACCTCAACTATACTCAAGAGTTTGGAACGGCTATGGGCCAATTAATACCTGCGCCATTGGGGCTTACTCATCTCTTTACCTATCCGATTTGGAAACTTTTCCTCTCAGACCCAGCGGTAGCCTTAACCAACAATACATATGACATGCTCATTGGTACCCAGTTCATACTCGAGTATGAGGGGATCATCAATCTGAAACAGAGCTATCTTTCCCTGCTTAACTATGAGGTTCCTCTGATTTTAGCCAATGAAGAGCTCAATAAAAAAGATTTCACCTGTACTGTTGAGTTTCCTCTTCTGCCTTATCCCTACACTACATAATGGCAGTACGCAACACCAAGATGTTGCCTCCATCAGATGACGCCCGAGGGTATCCCTTTCTATGCTACAGAAGAGGTAGTAATTAAAGCGGGTGAACAGAGAAGGTGCTAGACACCAAGGTTACTATGCAAATCCCCCGCAACTTCTTATTACACCTAACAAGAATTGATGGAGTTAGCCCCTTGGAGCCTAGAGTTCTTCTGGGCATACTAGACCCAGAGTATCAACGGCCTATCAACCTTCTTCTTGGAAATCTCACCTCAAAGGATATGGTCGTAAAAAAGCACCAGGAGATCGGAAGAGGTTTTCTGATTCCCCTTGAGGAAATAAGCCAAGTCCACTGCATTGGGTCTATGGCAGATATGGGCTTACCTGCTGACCAGTCAATATGTACCCTACCTTTCGTTAATATCTCCGATGAGCTAACCCCAGATGAGCTGGAGAAGGTACACACCCTGCTGAAGGCCTAAAGTGACATTTTCTCCACCTCTGATAATGACTATGGACATATGATAGGGTGGACTCATACCATTGATGTTGGTGATGCTCACCCTATCCGCTCAAAACCCTACTGCAAATCCAAAGTGGAGGAGCTCCAGATGCGAACGGTGCTCAAACAGCTGCTAGATGCTGGGTTTCTAGTGCCATCCCAAAGCCCTTGGTCTTCTCCGCTCCTGTTGATAAAGAAAAAGGGGGTCATCAGGTGGTTATGGACTACCATAAGCTGAACAACCTCACTAAGAAGAACAGCTATCCTATCCCCCACATTGATGATGCGCTAGCCCGACTCTCTGGGTCTAAATTCTTCTCCGCCATGGACTTGGCTAGCGGGTACTGGCAGGAAGGACCTTTCTCCACAGGATCAGAGAAGTGCGCCCTTATCTGCAGCGAGGGCTTATTTCATCCCACTCGGCAACCTCAAGGTTTGTGCAATGCACCCGCCACTTTTCAGCGGGCCATGGATCACATCCTCCAGGACATCAAGCTGAGCTGTGTCATTGTTTACTTAGATAACATCACAGTCTTCTCAAAGACTTTCAATGAGCATCTCGGGTGCACCTAAAAGAGGTGTTTCAACGCTTGCGGGCATCCAACCTCAAACTAAAGCCCTCCAAGTGTACTTTCTTCCAGAAGAAGCTGGACTTCCTCGGGCACGCCATCTCCCAGTATGGGATACAACCTCTACAAGACAAGGTTGAAGCGATATCTAAGATGCTTCCTCCTAAAACTCTTCAAGACATACAAGCCTTCTTGGGCATGATTGGGTACTACCATCAATTCATCCCTAAATTCTCCCAACTCAGCGAGCTCTTGTCCGTCTCCTGGCTAAGAACACCCCTTTCCATTGGGGTGCTGAAATAAAAAGCCGCGTTTGAGATCATGAAGGCGCTTACAAAAAAGGTCAATACTCCGTCACCCCGACTATGGCAAGCCCTTCATGTTATTCACGGATGCTTTTGATTGCTGCCGGTGGAGCTATCTTTAGCTCAATTCCTCTGACGAAATGGGTTGATCGTCCCATGTCATATTTTAGTAAAATGCTTTCTGAAAGCTGAGCGCAATTACAGCGTCACTGAGAAAAAGTGTTTAGTCTGTCTGCTTGCTGTTAAGCAATACCGCCCTTTCCTTTATGAACTTCCTCAAAGTATTCACCGACCACGCCTCTCAAAGTGGTTGCAGAATATGAAGGATCCCACTGGGTGGTTGGCTCAAGGGCTCTTAAGCTCCAGCATTATGATATGACTATTGAGCATCGCGCCAGAACATGCCGTATGATTGTTGATGGGTTGATGCGTTTGCTTGTTCTTCACCTTAAATAGTGGAATCTGAGGTGGAGGTTGCATGACCTCTAATGACTCCCGTGGTGTGGGCTGATGAAGATGAGCCCATACAAAAGATGTTAGCCTGGCGCTCCCACAATACCAAGGTGGAGAGCGGGAAGTTGTACAAGCAAGTAGGGGCTAAATGGTTTGCCTCATCTCCGGCCATCTGAGCGCATACCTGCGATTATGGAGTCTTACACCTCATGGGGCCATGGCGGAGTCAGGAAAACCTGAGTGGGTTAAAGAGCGGTATTATTGAGGGCACTCGGAAACCATAGTGGAAGTCTTGGATGCCTGCCTGACCTGCAACAATCCTGCTTCAAATCTCGTTATCAGTACCAACTCATGACGCCCCATCAACCCTTTCCACACCATTAGTTTGGATGTGGTAGGTCCTCTCCCCAGACTACAGGGTAATCGTTATATCTTGGTTGGTATAGATCATTTTACCAAATGGGTTGAAGCTGTTTTCGGTGGCTCTCCTGCCTTAGACTTCCAAAGCCACGACTAACTTTTACATAAATACATCTTCACGTGGCATGGTTGTCCTCAGGTTCTCCTTTGTGATAACAGAAAAACTCACTTACAGAGTGGTAAAGCCTTTGTCACTTCCATGGGATGCAACAACTTTCTCCGCTTCCTATAATCCATCCATCTAATGGGTCTGTAGAAAGAGCTTAATGGGATCCTGGTCTCTATATTGCGGAAGATGGCCAAGTGGTCCCTCTTCACTGGGATCTCTATTTGCCCAGTGCGCTCATGGCTTATTGCATTAGCTATCATCATATACTTAAAACGTCCCCTTTCCGAGTGTTATATGGGCGAGAACCTGGGGTACCAGCGCTAATAGCCAAAAATTCTTCTCTGATAGGACCAATCTTGAACAAGCCATGAGAAAGTTGGCCCAGCACATCATCCAACTACAGTCTGAGGCTATGACTAACTTAGCAAAGACTGTCACCAAAGAAGGCCAAGCCGCGAATGAGCTCAGGGCCCCTCTTTCCTCATTTCAGGTATCTGACTTGGTCCCTATTACTACAACTGAATTAATCCAAGAAGTGAGATGTTTGGCTTTATCTGGGAAGGGCCCTTCTCAGTCACATACAAGTGAGGGGATGAGTATTCTATCAAATCCCTTGTTTCAGGATCACCATCAACTGAGTTCATGGGCGCTTCCTTCAGCTCCTATTCTCCCCCAACATTCTTGAGGGGGGTAATGTCAGAAATTTGCCTCCCAGGGGCCTGACAAAGAATGTTATAAAACGGGGAGAAACGGGGAAATTTCCTGTGACATATTCAAGTCCGCGGCTCCTGAAGTGATGCGAGTTTTAAAAGGACCCAATAGGTCCACTCTACATATTTCCTAATTTGGAATGCACCTGCTAAATCCAAACCCGAACACTACTATTACAGTGTTAAATATGAATTATTGACTGAAGAATAGCAGATCCTTTCTTCTTTAAATCCTGCAGCTATCAATAAATACACAAAAAAGCCCAGAAATTCTAAGTTTTTTGTCATTTATTTAACTTCTATTATTTTAAAGTGGTTTTCTCCTGCATTTTTTAGGCTTATAAGCACCAGCGAGCTGGAAATCTCCAAAAGTCCAACAGAGTTCTCTTGCTGCTACAACCATAAAAAAGAGGGAACTAGAACCAATGCTATTTGACCTACTTTACCTTTAATATCAAATCAGGATCTTGTATTATCTTAATCATTTAAGTATTATGAGTGATTTTTTGATTCATAACTTGATATATTATGGGCTGTCCTTTACCATATTAACATTCTTGTATTGAATACCCAAGTGCATTTTGGCTATTGATACTGGGATCGTATATAAAATAGAAAAAATAGATTTTTTCATAAGTACGTGCCCCTAGGAAAAAAAAAGTATCTCATGGAGGGAGCTTTGCTGAGATTCAACTGCAATGACCAATTCTAACCAAGACCATATTCAGTGTCTGGCCTAACATGATCTTAAAAACCCCATCAGAGATATCCAATTCGTGGTTAGACCACAATCAATCATTTATGTTATTGGCCTCCTCCACAGATGAGGCTAAGCAATCTGAAGAGTCTAGCAACCAAAGAGGCTAAGTCCTCCACAAGAAGGTTGATCCCATCTAATAAGAACTTTATCAGACCTGACCATCAAAGGCATCTAATAATCAGAATAGCAGTATCTATTAAAAAAAATCTTACCTCAGGAAGCACAAAGATCCCCACAAAGAACTACCAAATCTACCCTTTAATACCCCACATTGTTAACTAATAAAGTACCACTTTTTTTTTTCGCATAACTCTATTTTTGTCAATTCATAAAAAGCTCAGCATTCCCATTGATTTATAATTGCAACGAGACTAATAACTTTTTGCCTTGTTTTCCCCTTCACTAGAGCCACAAAACTAATGATTTTATAGCCTTCATAACGCCAATATTGCAATTTCTCACAAAAATTCCAATATTCTTACAAAGAACGCCGCTTGGATATGGAATCCCTTTTGGGATCTATTTTAGTATTTCTGTTTGTATGATTCTATTACTCTACTTCACTTGAACACACCGCCTTATGTTAATTTAGCTCAATTACTATCTGCGGAGCTATTAAATCATTATATACTGACGATTAGTACCTTGAATTGATCCCGTGGAACTCGTGCACCACCACGGTGGAATCGGAGAGCTATAGACACTCTCCTGACGTCTCCATTACCGACAAAGTTGTGTCATTCAGAAGATATCCTAACTGATAAGCCTTCATGCAATGTTCAGGTCTGTTTAGAAATGACCAGTTGCTTTTTTACCAATTTGTTCCTCATTTTGCTGAATTGGTCAAACCCTTTTTTGGTATATTTACTTCATTTAGGAGTCCCAATCCACTGAAAAAATCTAAATGTCTAGCTTTTGACTTCCCTGAGAGATGCTTTGATGACCACTCCTATAGTAACATACCATGTGAATTTGAAAAGACATTATTCTTGTTTACAGAAGCCCGTGATGTAAAATCAGAGTTTTATTGGCACAACTTGATAATAATCAATTTGACCATCCTAATGTTTAATTCAGTAAAACTCTGACCAAGTTGGAAAACAGAAGTGTTCAGAATGGTATTGCATGGGGGCTTTTGGCCTAAAGCATTTTTGCCCATACCTATAGAAAATATCTTTTGGTTATAATAAATCATGGTTGTTGAGGGTTTGTCAGAGGAAAATCCTGATGGGCGACTTTTTTAATTGGGTTTAAGTTACAAAAAAAAAATCTCTCCTATGTGCACAGAGCGATGCTATCCATCAGAATAAAAGGGGGTTCTGTTTAAATACTAACTCTATAAGCTTCGAAGAAGATAGAGTTTACAAGCTGATATTTTACCCAAGAATTGGTTTGAAAGACTCCTGAGATTCAATAAGATTATGAAAAATGAAATACCTAACCCTTATCAAGGAAATAATCATAAATGCCGGGGGGTAGGGTTGCTTTCATGCCTCTCAGCTGAACCTCAACCATTATGGAGGCACTACCATTGTGAGGATGGGCCTTACAAAAAACCCCCCAGTGACATAGAGATCGATAAAACTGGGAAGTAATGTTTGACTTTTTCCATGGTGTTATTGATTCCTGCCTCTTTTATGAACCAAGGTCCTTCCAATCCAATTTTAAAACACCAAGTCGTTGGAGCAACCTACCCTTCACCCTTTTAAAAATTTAATTTTTCTGGGCCAGTGCCTTTCTGCCATGTATGGGCATCAAATTATCTTTGGTTTAAAATATT